>JAULKM010078068.1:0-11694 GCA_032355605.1 Rubia tinctorum
TGCGTTGCTACGGGTGAACCGCTGATCCGATTTGGGAGTTCTTGTAGTCGATTTTATAGTACTCGAGAAGAGGAATCCAATGGTATCAACCTTGGGGCCTAATTAATTTTGTATCATTATAAGAACTTGGTACAAACTTCCGGGTCACAATTCATCCACTTCTTTGTCTTCCTTCTTCGATCCTTCTATCTTCTACCACGTTTTGACTCGTGGCTTTCAATATTCTACCATCCTTGCGAATGGATTTCACTAAAACACTCCGAAGTGCTTACGAGCAATCTACAAATTAATCTCACAAAAAGGAATCTAGATGCTAGCAAGGACCAAAAATCCATTAGACTCAACCTAGGTTACAAAATGAAGGATTTGGATACGAAAACTGAAAATGGTTATATAAACCCCTTATGATGTAAACCTACCTAAATGTAGCAATCTTCCAATAAAAATATAACAAAAGAGATGCTAAAGGCGTAGGAAAATACATGCATTTTGGCATCTCACCACGAGCCAATGAATTTCACACATTGTTGATATCATCTTGCGAGTAGGGTTTCCAATCCATTTTGAAAATTTGATAATAACATTATATTACTAAATATTTTGCAAAGGTTAGTTAGAAAGATTATCACAAAAAAATGTACACTTACCTTGTAAAGTTCAAGAACATCTTCATGGACTTTGTCTATGCACTCTGTCACATATAACATTATGTAAGAGATACACTCCTAAGTTTGCACTTGTTTCTTGTAATATATGTCAAAAAATCATAAATTACTAAGATGATTGCACCAAATAAATATAGTACATTGAAAATTAAAATATTAGTAGACCACCTTGATTTTAACCACCTCAAACGAACAATTTACATATTCTTTGAAATTCGTGGAAACATTGTTGGTAAAGAAATTGAACGTAGTAAATAACCTCTTGATGTATAACACAACGAAAAACATCTTACCCTTCCGGGTTAGGCATTTGCGAATGTAGTCGATCCTCTCTTGTTTTGTACAACCAATTTCTTGTATCATGATCGGGCACATGTATCCCATCCATCCCTTATTTTGATTATTGGTAAACAACATGTACCTAAAGACTTTCAAAGTCGGTATTATTTGTAATTTGTCTGCACAGTAAAAATTGAATTTAGAAATAAAACTTACTTGCTAACATCTCCATAGGTCTTAAAAAACACTCCATAACGCCATGATTTCACGTTTGCATCCGAATACACATTTATTTCGAAAGAATACGTATGTAGAGTTTCGATCATGGGTCGGAGCTAATTATAAAGGATAATTAAATTCATTAATAACTAAACAAAACCGAAAATCTCATATAGAGTAAGGATACGTTAAATTTTAGCATTTCGTATAGAATAAGACTAATTAATCGGGGTGGTCAAAAAATCCAAAAACTAAAAACAGAATAAAAAATCAATATCCAAATATTGAATAAATCGAACTAAATTTAATATTCAAATATTTTAATTGATTAAATCTAATTGTGAATGTGATTTATGGTTTGGTTTTTGGTTTCTAAACACAAACCGAACATCGACCCAAAAACAGAATTAAAAATATATAAATAAATTATATATATGCCAATTTCATATAAAATAATATTAGTTTTACACTAATACTTTAAAATGGAGAAAATAATGGGGGCATATTAAGAAAATTGAAGCTAAATTAGCCTAAATGTACACCTTAATTTTTAATCTATTTAGTATTGCTTTCAAAACTATTTGATTGAATAATTTGGCAGTTTAATATGTTTAGATTTTGATTGTTTATTAATTTTTAATATGAAAGAATTTATGAGTTCATCTTGTTTGGGTAGGAAATGCCAAATATTGTTCGGTTCGAAGAGGAAAGTTAACCATTCTAGTTGAAGCACATTATTATTTAACCAAGTTTTTAACCACTCTAATATCTAAGTCAATCAATAAATATAGAAATATAACATTTACGAGTCAAATCCAATGCATCATTTTATCATCAAAAACCATTTAGGCCCTGAATCCAGAATATAATACACAAATTGTGTTTAATAACAAACCTCACCAATAATTAAACTTGTGAGAATCACACAATGTGAACCCTAGCTAACATCATGAAACTAAGTTTTGAGTTTGGTCATTTTTATTCAAAACTAGTAAACCCTAACCATTTATTGAAGAGAAGATTTACCTTTTTGATTAATCAAAGGGCATGAAATACTCCTTCATAACTTCTACCTATATATCAAACAAAACCCTTGAGAAAATAAAAAATTTAGATGAGAAATTGGAGTAGAAGAGAAATAGGAAGGAAGATATATACCTCAAATCAACAAAAGATGAAATCTTGAAGTGGTAATGAAAGGTATTGTAGTGTAGGGTTTGAGAGGTTTTTTAGAGAGGGAAATGTTGGGAAAGTCCTAGTTTTTTCAAATGGGTATTAAATGCCCATTTGAAAGTCCTTATGAGTATTTTTTTTGCGATGAGAAGGGTTTCCAAGTTAGGAAACACCTACGAATACTCTTATCAAAATCGGTAAAAATTCGTCTCTTTTACATTGTTGGCCGGACAGATTTACGAGGTCGGAAACTCTTTTATCAATTTTAAAAAAGATAAAATGTGCAACTGATTTAAGTCCCCAATTCAAAACCCTCGATTTGCTAACAAAAAAACCCTCAATTTGAAATTTTCAATTATCTAAAACCCTTCATCCATTCACAATGACTCGTAAGAGCACCAGTTCTAAGTCAAAGGCAAGCGATTAGAGCCATCATACGGTCATGGAAATTGACCAATCCAAAATATTCTTCAATGATACGCCGAGCAAAGGTATGTCAATTTTTTTGAAGAGAAAAGTTATCAATTAAAAGGCTATATTAGCTCGAACATTGGAGAATTAAGTTTGGAGAATTAAGTCTAGAGAAGTTATTGGATACATATATTGTCGACTTTAATGAGTACCTAGCCATAGGGTAGGCCGATCTTCCTAAAACCATTTAGTGAACAACATGTTGAGAATTTCCTTTCGTGTAATGAAAAATCTTATTTTGATTTGACTTTCCAATTTTATGCTAATTTGTGGGAATTGGGGATTAGAGACTACGGTACTAGGGTTGGGGGAATTGACATCCCGATTAGCCAATGGATTATTAATAAGCTATTAGACTACCCATACACACACCCGGAATTTGTTTTTCCAGATGATCTAGATGGCCCGTTCGATGATTGCTACCATCGAGAGAAGTGGCCGCTAGAAGTTGATTACTCATACATTGACCCCATGGAGTGTAGTGATAGGTACATTAACCGCGATAGATTGTATTTAGGGAAACCCGAGACCTTTGATCCAATCATTTTGAGCATAGACCAAAGTATTGCGTATGAGATCATTAATAGGAGTTTGGTCCCCTCAGGCGGACACTTGACCAGCATAATTACCCAACCCTTATGTTATTCTATTTAATAATTGAGGGTAGAAAAATAAATCTTGGGGTGGCTATATTTAGGCATGTTTTTCACTTTGAAACGTCGAAGAAGGTATTGACACGCCTACTGTATGGGAGTTTAATCACTCGTATTTTGAATAACGTTGAGGGGTTGATTTTAGAAGGGGAGGGAAAAGGGCCGAAGTACTTTTACAAGACTTACTTTGAGAACAAGGGTTTGATGTTGCACGATCGTAAGTGGTTTTATAAGACAAAAGAAGCTCTCGAGGCAAGCAAGATGACTCGAATTGAGGAAGGTCTGTCACAAATGAGTTTACGTTTATTTAGTTCGCTTCATTGTTTGTGTTTTCTTTATTATTTAAATAATTCATATGTTGGTCGCTATACTCTGTAGTTAGTGAAAATTTATACTTTAAAGGCTTCAAGGGTTGCTACAAATGAATGCACAAGGAATTTTTCTCCATTAAGGCGAATATTAGGTTCCTTGAAAAATCTCAGCGAGCTTATGAGAGCCACCCAACATCAAACTCCCGACAATGACTGGACAGATCAACTTCAACTAGTGACATTGAAGATGTCGATGAATGAAATTTCATGAATTTATTTTGTTATTCTTATTAGAAATTATTGTTGATTTTTTATGTTACTAGTACTATACTTTATGACATGACTCTAGCTATGAATTTTAATGAAATTCGAATCATTTCAAGAACTAAATTTCTTTTCTATGTTCCAAGAAGCATGTGAAATATCCAACGGGTAAGGAATTAATGAACTGAATGGGTGCATTTTTTTAAAATTAAGCTGGGCCATTTTCGACTGTTACATGTTTTTCGTAAGAAGTAAGAAAGGATAAAACATTTTCTCAACACGGAATGTGGACACGAACAATTAACGAGTTTGGAAAATGTATATGATATTTGTACTACGGATACCAAGTGTTTTCCAAACTTGAAAACACATTCATTCCTGCTTTCCAACCTCGTAAAGGGTCATTTTTAAAGGCGGTTTGACAGAACCGCCTTTAATTAGGGTTAATTGCAGGCGGTTATACTTTGAATCACATTTAATTAGCCCTAATTAAAGGCAATGATAGAAAAACCGCCTTAAATGGATCCAAAACTGCCTTTAATTTCAATAGAAAGAACCGAATAGGAGTTTTGGAGTTCAGAAAAGTCCAATTAAGGCGGTTTTTGGCAAAAAATTTAAAACTGCCTTCCCTTGCTGCCATTAATAGAAGGCTCTCTACTAGTGTATAAAATGGTACTTAAACTTTCGAGAAGTGATGCATAAATTTTAAAAAGTGTTACCTAAAATTTGAAAAGTGTTGAGTTAGATCTAATGCAACATCACCTAAAGAAACAATTTCAATAATATACTAGGGTTGAAGTAATATTAACGAAGAACCCTATTGGAAAAAGATCGACAACAATTTTCTTGGAAATTTCAGGCAAGTTCTCACTCTTTTTTACTACGACGGTCAATCTCCATGTCCATTGATGTTCAACAGCAACTGAAGCAAAAACAGATAACAATGGATCCCAAATGATTCATATGATAACGTCAAACCTTTTTTCATTAATTGTTTTCAAGAAAACCCCATACATTAACAAGCATGCAAAATGAAAATCGATCTTGAAGCAATTAGAAACTGAAGAGAAAAAAGAAGCCTTCAACGTGGAAAAGAAATAAATTCTGAAGCTCGTTGTTTTGAATTTCAATGGTGCCCTTCAATTCCTTATTTTCGACATACCCATTCTTTATCATGGATCACTGTTATCGCACGAATCCAACGCGCGCTTATATAATTTAGTAATATTTTTGTGGCGCAATTAACTATTAAAAGTACAGTTCAAATGCACATATTTATTATAAAACAAAAAGTTACATGTAATGTGCACCTGCAACACATGACATGTTACCTGCAAAAGTATTTCTTAGTTCCAAAAAACAATTATACATGAAAATTTCTCCCCTTATTGTATGTACGTACTCCCTCTATCCCTGTTGTTTTTGCACTGTAATCATTATCACGCAGTTCAAGAAATATATTTGACCGCTAATATCTTTATCTATGTTTAATAAGGGAAAATTAAAACTTGATATTTAGAAACTACTTGTTACGACGTATTCAACAATATCATATACGATAATACTGTCATTCATAAATCTATTCAAATATGCGATCAAATTTTGATTGAGAATAGTGTCAAAAAATTAAAAGAGCAAATATAGGTGAGACGGAGGGAGTACATAAATAGATTTAGTTGGGCATTAATTAAGTTTTTTCTATCATTCTAACTTCAGAGCCGGTTGATTTTGAGGTCCTGAACCCGACTGCTCCGCCCAATCCGATCAACCACTCAGAACCCAAGGATTTAAGAGGTACATGTACTTTTTTTTAAAATTTAAACCCATCTCAATGGGAGGGATATTTATTAGGATCTCCAGCCCTTACCAAAAGAATTGATTGAGTTTTTACAAGTAATTGAGTTAAGCGAAAACTTAATCTTTTTACAAGAGATAGACAAAAGGCAATATATTTGCCCTCTATAAGCCCAAAAGAGAAGTCATAGGTACATTTTAGAAATGATTCCAGTATTTGCATCTCTACCCCTCGTGTTAATGCAAAGTCTGGCCAGATTCCTAACTTGTACCTATGTTTAGATGTTGAAATTCTCCAACATGGACCCTCGGTTGCCTTCATATATGTTGAGTGTTTAATGCACCTGTTTTTTGCAATGCCGCTATCAAAGCAGCCTCGTTCTTCCTTCCTTTCCATCATGAGTTGCCCCTGGTTGGTGATCAGTATTTTGTTCTCATAATGAATATTAAAACAGCCTTCTCCTTGCTTCCTTTCCATCCAGATTTGCACCCGGTTGATCGAGTGTTTCCGGTCAGGTTTGATCTGCAAAAAAACTCCCATCTGCAGTATCCATTCCATTGACTCTTATGTCAGGCACATTCAGTCTATGAAGATGCAAAAGACCCTTAATTCCTTGACCTAAAGCAGAGTATGTAAGATTTTGTGACTGCAAAATGCTTTTGTCAGGCAGTTTTTCTAGTGCATCGGCAATCTTGTTTCCCTCCCTCAAAACATGAAAGAGCTGGTTTTCAGATAGGGAGTTGTGTATTGTGTATGCAGTGTCAAAATGTTGCCATGGGGATTTGTAGGGGTCTTTGATGCATTAAAAAACTTGGATGTTATCTGTTTCAATAATGAACTGGTTACTATCCAGATTGGCAGCCATTTGGAGACCTTTTTGGACAGCAAGAAGTTCAGCATGAAAGGAGGGAGTAGCTAATGCAGTACATGTGTATGCAGCTATGTATAAACTCGGATGATCCCTAATGATGATCCTAATTCCACAGTACAGTCTATCTTTCATCCAAGAAGCATCTACATTTATTTTAAATAGACATGAAGGCCTATTCCAGTGTACCAAACTGATCCTAGGTTTCCCTCCTCTTAAGTTTGGGAATGATGCCCTGAGTCACCCACATCTGATCTGCCTGTTGAAAAGAAACTGGTGGTTTGTTATAGAAGGCCAAGAAGAGTTCCTCTTTGTTGAGTTTCAAAGTGTTTTCACTATCAGGCTTAGTCTCATCAAATATGAAACTATTCCTAGCTTTCCATAGGTGCCAGATTGCAATGGAGGGCAAGATATTAACCAGTTTAGTATGTACAGCAGATGTGGATTTATAAGACCGATAAAAAGTTAGTCTATCAAAGATTGATTGGAACTCAGGAGGTCTAATACCCAAAATGAAGTTGATCTGACACCAGGCTGAGCTTGCAAATGTGCAGGAGTTGAAAAAATGGGAAAGTGAATCCAGGTTATTGCACACAGGGCATTTAGAAGCAAGTGATATTCTAGAAAAAACCACAATGTCATCGAATGGAATTATTGCATTGACCAATTTCCATAAGAAAATGCATATTTTCTTAGGTAACTGAGGGTTACATACCTGTTTTAGTAAGCCTAACCTGCCTCTTTGTCTGGCAATGATTTGGTGTCCAGATTTGAAGGAGAAATTCCCAGTTGTTGCAGGTATCCACACCATTTTATCCTCTCTTTCCATGCAAATATTTGAGTCATGGAAAAATTTTATAGTGTCATGCCCAAGTTGTGTTAAGAGTGGCATGTAAAGATCTTTGTTGTTTATGAAATCAGCCACTATAAGGTCATTAGGGATTACATTTGGCACAATATTATCAATCAGAGGTCCAAAACATATCCAATTAGAGGTTAGAAAACTTGATAGTCCATTTCCAATTAGAACCCTAGTGGAACTTGAAGCCAAACTGTCCATTTTCAGAATTCTCTTCTAGTTCTATGAACTTCTCTTAGTTTGTGGTAGTGACCACAGAAATTGACTCCAAGATGTATTCCCTAATTGGAACTTCCACCAGAGTTTAATTGAGAATGTGTCAATACTGTCAGTAAGTTTCATCAGACCTAAACCATTTTGATCCAAAGGGAAGCACATTCCGTCCAAACTCATCCAAACTTTTCTAGGTCCATCCTGACCCTCTCCCAAAAAAAAACCTGGTTATTTTCTTTTTGAGAGTGTTTACTATGGATTTTGGGGGCTCCATGACAACCCACAAATGTTGTGGGATAGAGTACATAACATATTTGATTAGTGTTAGCCTACCAGCTGCACTTAACCATTTATTCCTCCAGTTATGAAGTTTTCTGTCATAGGTTTCCAGTAGAGGCTGGAAGTGTGCTGCCTTAGTTCTGCCTCTAAAAATAGGGCACCCTAGATAAGTGAAAGGGTATGATCCTAGCTTTACTCTTAACTCATTTCTAATTAAACACTCCTGAGATCTGGTGGCAGATTTGCTAATGAAAAATTTACTTTTGTCATGGTTAATTTTCTGCCCTGATGTGAGTTCAAAGATTTCTAAGAAAGCCTTTTACCTATTGACAGTATTCCTTGTAGCATATAAGAATAAGACTGTATCATCTGAATAGCTAAGATGAGAACAAGTAATAGCACCAGCAGGCAAGTCAAAATGCCTCAGTTTGCCACTAAGGAAGGAAAAATGTAGGCTTCTTGAGAAAACTTCAGTGAATAAATTGAAAAGGATGGTTGAGAGAGGGTCTCCCTGTTTATACCTCTTGTAGGTTGGAAGAAACCTGCAGCCTTACCATTTATTAACACAGAGAACCAAGTTGAGGATAGATTGGAGATGGTAATCATGATGAAAGTGTCCTGGAATCCAAACTGAACTAGAACAATAGCAAGAAATGGCCATCTAACCCTATCAAAAGCTTTTGCTAAGTCCAGCTTGAGGATACAGTTTGGTGAGCCATTTTTTTTGTTTAAAAAACTCATTAGTTCCTTAAGGTGGATGATATTATCAGCTATCTCCTTGCCCTAGATGAAAGTTGATTGATTCTGAGATATTAGTTTAGGAACAATTTTGTTTAATCTGTTAACCAGCATCTTGGTGAAGACTTTGTTGATGAAATTATAAAGAGAAATAGGTCTATAATACAAGAAAGTTACAGGGGTTTCCTTCTTAGGAATGAGACATATCCAGGAGCTAGAGATACCTGCTGGTATTTTGCCACCCTTCATGAATTCTAGGGCAGCCTCTAAGACATCATTTTTTAATAATTTCCCAGCATTATTTGAAGAAAATTATAGTATAGCCATCTAGACCCGGGGTTCCATTTTGATTTAAAGAAAGCACCACATCATGTAATCCTGAGTTGTTGGTTTGGCCAATAGGAAGAGGTTATCCTCGGCTATTACTAGGTTTGGAATCTGACTAGTGAAGTGTGCAAGAAACAGGTTAGAGTCAGCAGCCACCTCTTCTTGCATCGGATTTTTATAAAACTGGATAGCTTCCTCCTCAATATCTATATGATTATCAGTCCATATACCCTGTGAGGTTTTTATCTTGGTAATATTTTGCTTCAGCCTTCTTTGGTTAATAGTGTGGTGAAAATACTTTGTATTTTCATCACCTTCCTTTAACCATTCCATCTTAGCCTTCTGCTTCTAAAATAGGTTTTCCTCCTTAAGTGTTTTTAACAGTATTGCCTTTTTATGTTTGAGTTCTATTAATTCCTGTGGACATTGGTTAGCCTCATAAATGATTTCCGGCTATCTAATACCTTCCTCAGCACTTTTATGTTACCATTTATATCCCCAAAACTTTCTATGTTCCATTTTTTCAACTCAAATTTAAGTCTTTTAAGCTTCAAGAAAAGTCTAACCAACCCTGTCTCCTGAATTGGCTGTGTCCAATTAGTTTCAATGATCTGGAAGAGATCTTTCCTAGTTGTCCACACATCTAAGAATCTGAAAGGCTTTGGATGTAATGGTATGGAGCTTCCTATAGTGAGAAGCAAGGGGTTGTGGTCAGAAGTGTATCTGTTGAGTGTGTGAATAGAGCTGTTGGGAATGCTTCGTAACTAGTTGTCAACCAGACCCCTATCTAGCCTTTCAAATGTGGGTTTGGACCTGCCATTAGACCATGTGAAAGTGTTGCCTACAGTAAATATGTGTTTAAGCTGATTTGCACTAATAAACTTAGAGAAGTCTCTAATGCTCTTGGTATTGGGCTTGTTAGGTCCCTTATATTCACTGCTTGAGGTTAATCCATTAAAATCCCCAATAAATTTTTTATTAGGTGACCTTATTTCCTTAAAATCAGCCCAAATAAGTTTTCTATCTTTCCTATTTGTTGTTGCATGAATGAAGATTGCATCCATACTACATGTGAGACTAAGATGTGTTATCCTAGCTTCAATAAATTGGTTGGTTACCTTATCTACTACCACCTGGAAACCCACATTCCAAAAAAATCCATATGTTATTTACTGTTGAGCTATATGCATTTTCAAAAGAGAATTTTCTTCTATAGACATCAGTTGTGTCAAAACTGTGTTTAGGTTCCAGAACACAAAGCAGTTGAATTATGTGGATTCTAATCAGTTTTGTAGTCCATCCATAGAAGTATCCAAACCTCTCAAGTTCCAAATTAGACACTTTAATCCTAGGGTCTTATTAATCATTAATAACCTTTTTTTTTGCTTTTTGAAGATGACCTAAGATTCATCTTGTTAAACAAAATTTTTCCTGGTTTTTTGCTAATCCAAATTAAACGTTGAATTACTTACCTCTTCCTGCCGAAACACTCTAGTACTTGAACCAGCTGATTCATCTCCTATTGTGTTCAGATCATCTGCCAATATGTTGAACTTGTTCCTGTGTTGGGGTCTAGATGTGGCAGAAGGGGAAATCTGGTCAGAAAGGTCTTCAATAGGGTTGGAAATCATACTTGTGAGATCATCCTTGGGGTATTCAGTGCCATTGCTGGTAATGGGGTTCAAAAGTCCCTGTGATAGAGGTTCATTCAGCTGTGGTTGATCCTGGCTTTTGATTTCCTCATTGTGATCCTTACCACTTGCTGATCTCGGATGTGTCTCAGTATTACATTCCCCATCATGTTGGATTTAGATTGTTTCTTCAGATAGTGGAGTTGTCTGCTCTGTAGCTACATTTGTAGGTCTGTCTAGCTGGATGGGATGTTCCTCATTAGTTCCATTAACCTGGGGAGTTCCAGTACCATTTGTCCCTAATTCCAGTTGGTTAGTCCCCAACTCACTATTCTGTTTCTCGAAATCATTTTGTTTATGGTTGGGTGATGCGCCAGAGGTATTGTTGGGGTTTCCTATCTTCTTCCAGTTGGTGTTTTGGTTGGTTTTAGTATCAGGCTTGGGTTTTGGCTTGGGTTTTGTGGCAAGGTGAGGGTTCAGGATTCTACATTTCGCCAGATCATGCCCTATTTTCTGACAGTGAGTACAGTACATGGGCAGGTTATCATAATCAATATTGTACTTCTCATTATCCATGGTAGAACCTAACCTGATGAAGCCCGGTAATTGTGCTTGGAGATCAACCTCAACACAAAGCTTGAGATGGCCGTGTGAGTCTTTCACTTGCCAAATCCATCTTTATGAAGTGCCCAATTTGATTACCTATTGCCTGAATTTCTTCAATGTTGTAGTAATACAATGGGACATTACAGATTGTAATCTAGGCACGAACAACGGAGAACTCTGTGTTTGGCTTGAATTCGGGAGTCCATCTCAAAACCCTCATGTTTACCCCATTGAAAGACCAGATGGCCTTCATCCAGCAGCGCTGTAAGTCCTCCTTGGAATGAAATCGGATTAGGATATTCTTGAAATCGATTACCCCCAATTGATAGCTTCCAACAAACCC
>JAULKM010078079.1:0-11694 GCA_032355605.1 Rubia tinctorum
GAATGTTAAACTTGTTTATGAATTAAATTAATGGTGGGTATGTTGTAATAAACTAATTCCTTTTTATGTTTTTTTTCAAGAAAATGAGATAAAATTGTAAATAGGTCAAAACGGGTATATTTGAGTCAAAATCTGACCCGACCCATTTTGATCCGACATGTTTTGACCCGATTCATTTTGACCCGATCCATTTTGACCCAAATGGAACATTGATCTGAGCCAACCAATAAGGGCTGGATTAAAACGGGTCGGATCGGGTCGGATAATTTGAAAACCCCTAATAATTAGGATCATGTGAGAACACATATTTTATGAGTTAACAACCACTTATGTGAGAACAAACCTCATCTCTTCATATAATTCAATCAACGGATATGAGAGAACGTAATTTGCTCATAGAAGCAGAATCAAAAGAGGCAGCCGCAAAGGAGGAGTCATGGTTATGTGGCGAGTCTTCCTTATAATTTTCCACAGAAAGCGACAAAAACCACACCTTAATCTGTACGATATGTTCCGGCAAATACACAGCACAAAGATTTCCCGAAAATTCACAAACACCTGGTGAGATGTCAGAGATATTGGATACTAACTCAGGATTCTAATGATGCAAGTGATTATAGCTGCATTTTGAATGCAGTTACTTACAATAGATGAAAACACGTTCGGTAAACGACGAGAAAATTCTCGTTTTGGTGCTACAGTAACGTGCAGCAGATACCATTGGGAAAGTCGCATTTGAAGAATGCAATTTCAGTTTCTGGAAAAATTTTTTTATTACAAGTAGAGTGCGCATTTTCGGAATGTGCACTCATGAAATTTTGCATTTTTCCTCATTTGTTGAAGTCAATTTTTAATTTTTGGCCATTGAATTCAGTTTCCAATTTTTTATATATTACAAGTAGAGTGTGCATTTTGGGGTAGATCTAGCGTGTTGGGGTTTAAGATTTGGGGCTTAATATTGGTTGTCGTCGGATGTAGCGTTGCTCCGCCGGTGAAGAGCTGCTGCTGCCGCTCATTTTTTGGCAGATTTGGAATTTTTGGCCTGCGCGTGATCGAAACGCGCCGTCGTCGATAGCCAAGCGTCGCCACTGCAATTCACGCACCGCCTCCAGTGCACCACGACGAGGAAGGGGAACCAATGGAGGACCTTCGGAATGATGACTTACCGGTGTCTACTGATGTGCCTATTCCCCAGCGCACAACCCGCACCATCCATCCGCCCCCTTGCGGAACAGGTGGAAAACTTTGCAGACGGCATCATTAGTACCTTCGACACTTGTTCTCCAAGCGATGTATTGCTAGTACGTTGAAATAATTATACATAACTTTTCTTAATTCAACTTTATCTGAAGCATAAATTTCTACATTTCCATCACTATTAATTACTTGAAGTTTATAATATTGGCAACAAAAAGCGCCCTTTATTTGCTACTTTAGAGGACATTAGGTACATGCACCCCCTCTTCTTTTAAACCTTAATTTCACACAAACAAAATTGTTAAACAAAATTAAGTTCATCATTCACATAACTTTATAATTTAGCCTATTTTTTAACATCTTCATTTCTAACAAACATCTTCAAAAAATTAAAATTACATTTCGGGAGCATTTGGTAATTTCGCCCTACAATTTCAAATCTTCCTTTCTAACAAGCATAATTTAAAACAAATAAATATATAATTGAACCCGCATTCGGTAAATGCACCCTCTTTTTTAAAACATATTAATTTTTAACAAACATGATTTTTTAAAAATAAAAATGGAACTGAGGGCGCATCTATTCTAAAACGTATTAATTTCTATCAAGAATTTTTTTAAAAAAATTAAAATAACATCGGGGGCGCATTTGATTAATGCGCACTATTTTTTAAACATATTAATTTCTACCAAGCAATTTTTAAAAAAAATTAAGCTTGAAAATGCGCCCTCTTTTTTAAACCTAATTTCTTAACAAGCTAAAAATAAATTTTAAAAAATACAATTGAGAGCACATTTTAAAAATGCGCCCTCTATTTATTTTAATCAAAGCCCGGAATTTACAAAAAAAAAATCAAACATGAATGCGCCCTCTTTTTTAAACCTAATTTCTTAACAATCTAAAAATTAAAAATTAAAAAACAATTGAGGGCGCATTCTCTATTTCGTTTAATAAAACCCCAAAATTTATACACACAAAAATCCGTTGAATGCGCCCTCTCCACTTATTTCCGAATTAAAATTCTGCTCCATTTGCATCCAACTTTGGTGGATTTGACCTCATTCAAGAATCAACTAGTAAAAGACATGGTATTACTGTAGTGAAAACATGCACCATACCTACATACGCACGTTATCATGAAGCACCATTTTAATGGTCATTATTGAACTGTACAGAGGAACTGTATTGTAGCTTTATATTGAAGAACCTATAGTGAATCATGGCATCTTTAAGTATTGTATGCTATATTTCACACACCTTCAACACAAAAGTGAAACACATATAAGCATCGTATGAAGTACTTTCAAAACATACATGAAACACCTATAACCATAATATGCACATACAAGTTAAACTTGAAGTACTTGTACGTTAAATTTGAAGCACCTATTAGTCATATTTAAATCACCGTATGCTATACTGGAAACACTTTCAATCCAAACACAAAGCACCTATAAGCATAACATGAAACACCTTCAAGAAATACACGAAGCACATCCAAGTTAAATTTGAAACACATGAAGTACCTACAAAGATAACTTCTAAGTACATGTATGTTATACTCAAAGCACATTCAAAACATATATTGAGCACCTCTTATGTATATTTTCAAGTTTTCATTGAAACACATACTATTATCATGTATGAAGCAAAACACCTATATGTTGTACTTTAATCATCTACAAACTGAGTATACTTTAAGCCAGGGGCGGAGATAGCCGCCGAGCTAAAATTTACGGGAAATTTTGGGGTAAATTTTTTTAAATTTTTTTTCCAGCCCCCTCTAATACAAAGAAAAATTGGAGAATTTTTTTCTTTCTTTGCACATCAGCCCCCGCCACAAATACTTTCTGGCTCTGCCCCTGCCCCTGCTTTAAGCACCTTTATTGCATACTCCTTTTAAATTATAGTTGAAGCTCATATGAATAACACTCGAAACACCTACAAGTATACAATAAAGCACCTACGAGCTATAACACAAAGAACCTATAAGGTAATTCTTCAAACACCTATAAGACATAAGACATAATTAAAGCACCTTTAACCCTTATCTAAAGAACCTGCGACTATAACTATAAACCCCTATATATTGTCATATAAAACACCTACAATTATAACTTGAATAATGTTTAGCTTGTTATTACACATGTTCCTGGCTATTCCCCTGTTATTTTTGAGGATGAACTGCATGTAATCATATCTTAAACTGTATGTGATGGATTGTTTTATATAGTGCTTAGGTACAACGGCGTTGAGACCCCATCAGTTTCATTGGAATCTTCTTGTTAGTGTGATGAAGTTGCTTAAAAGATGATTTTCATTGATCATTGCACCAACAGCTCCGACGGTAAAGAGATGGTCTTGTCGAAGCCTTCCAAGCTGTCGTTGTTGCAGCCGAAAGCGTGGTTCAAGAACCGCTACACCACCGTGCACCGGCCATTCAACAAGGGCGACATCGTCATCTTTGCCCGCGGGGTTTGCTGGAAGGTGGACGGCGGTTGTTGGGGAAGTCGATGGAGGGGGAGATTAAAGGCTGGATTTGGTTGACGTATGAGTTCTTTTTTGGAATGGGGATAATGCATAGATATTGGATGATCTATGAGGTTTGTTTTTAATAGTGGAAATGAAGAAGAAGCAGCATTCGGAGAATGCGTTCTCATGGGGTTTTTTTCTAGTTTTATTTATCTGAAATATTTTTAAAAAAAATTGAAACATGAGAGGACGCATTTGGAAAGTTAATTTTTTTAATTTATTAAATGTTCCAAATTTTGTTTAAAAAAATAAAAAATGAAGTCCTCTAATTGTGATAAAAATAAATTTATTTTAATTTCTAAAAAATTTAAATAATAAATAATAAAAATAGACGAAGACGTATTTTTGAAATGCGTCCTCTAATTTTAAATATTTTTAAAAATTATTTTAGTTTCTGAAAATTTTGAAAATAAAAAATGATGAGGACACATTCTTGAAATGCGTCTTCTAATTTTAAATTTATTTTTTAAAAATTTATTTTAGTTTCTGGATTTTTAAAAAATATATATATAAAAAGGACACATTCTTGAAATGCGTCCGCTAATTTCAAATAATTTTTTGTTTAATTTATTTTATTTTACAAAAAAATTAAAAAAATAAGAAATGAACAAAATTCAGGTATTTTTTGTTTGTATTTTTCTTATAATTCAGGTATTTTTGTAAGAACAAAATTTAATACATATATATGTACATATATATATATATATTCCAATGGATTAATAAATTAATCATTTATTTAATAACCTAGTATTATTTTATTTCGAATAGCCTAGTACTATTTTCTTTTATAAATTATATATTGCTCCGTAATTAGTATCTTAAATGTAAGAGATAAAATAGTAGTCATATTCAATGTTTATTTAATTTGATGACATAAGCATAACTAAACATGAGTAAATTCCTATCTGGTTTGGTAGAAATGTACGTTTTATTAATACAATGTTAGTTGAACCCGCCTCGACGGTACTAATGATGACCTCTACAAAGTTTTTCACCTGTTCCACATGGCGGCGGGCGTATGGTACGGGATGTTCGTCTTCTTACAGGCACATGAGTAGACACTTCTAAGTTTTCATCATGAATTCCCTCCGTTAAATCCTCCTCCATATCGTCTTCAGCTTCATCATCATTGAAATGATGTTGAACTTGCAGACCGCTAGCTGTATGGAATGGAGCAATCAGAGACAAATGTGCATGACTACTAGCGGGAGTAAGGTAGGAAGCAGAATGAATCGGAGAAGTGGCGGAGTGCGAGGGTCCAGCATCGGATGGTACTTCGTAGGCTGAACTAGCATGTGAAGTTCCGGCTTGAGAGAAACCAATGTCAGGAGAAGGTCTTGCAGGGCGCCGTTGGCAACCACCCTGTCTTCCAGGAGGAGGCGGATGGTGGCTTCTGATTTCATTGTACCTGACACTAGGTGGAGGTCCCTCGGGGTTGACATGTGGCTGATAGTAACGCACTCTGGATTGGTCATGCGCGTATGCTAGAGCACCTACGACATCTTCAAGGGTGTCCTTGATAAGGTCTGCGTGGGGGACATGCGTCCAAATTAATTTCATGTCTGAGTCGCACCCTCTACATAACCTGCATCTGCACAAATCAGATAAACATGTTACATACAACGAATTGTTGGAATTGTATGTATTAATAAAATGTTATTGGACAAAACTAATGAATATCATATACTCCAAGATTGCCCCATCTTCGTGAAACCCCTCTGTAACCGTTGGGCGCCTTCCTGGCCGGTCAATCATTATCAATGTGCTACAGAGGTACCACTCCATGTATTCCCATTCCGGTGTATATGGATCTGCTACTCGGAGGATCGGGGCTACGTAGTCTGCCCGCTGCTCCCAATCTTGAACATGCGTGCTCAGTACAATTCTCCAATCCACATTCGACCTCCCCTGACGGTCTCTTGAATGTAGAGTTTTTTGGACCTCCTTCGGCATCAACTGCACAGGTACTAGTTGGATGAACCTGAACTGCCTGAGTACTCGGTGAACATGATGACCCTCGGGCATGTGCCAGCAAATGAGGTTGACAGTCAACAGCAAGTTGTTCCTACCGGCTGTACAATATGGCGGCAGATGTTGCAGGAGATTTTCAGAGTATGGCTGCAAAAAAAGGAACAAGTTTTAACTGATATGAAAAATCAATAAATTTTGAAACAACTGTTAAAATGGAAACCAAAAGATCACAATTATATCTGACTGTTGTGGAGAGTTGTCAACTGATCACGGTACACATTAAGCACATGCATCGGTGATCGTGATAAATCATACCGGGCTCTCTCAATCTGCGCAGGACAGAGTAAATAACATTAGTTATCGTTTGTTAGGAAAATGTTGTGAATAGTTTGTTTTCAGTTACTAAATACAAACCTGGACCCAACATCACTCATATTGTTGGTCAGTGGTAGTCGTCCGGCGGGACGAATGGTCGGTATTCTCTCACACACCCACACCTGACAAGTAATAAGAGGCAGGAATATATAATGTCAGTGCTGACTATTAAAATGATGTAAAAATTGGAAAAGTTAAAATAGCAATGTTACCTCTAGGAGGACAACTGGCTCGGATATGGATTTTGCTCAGGGAATTGCGGTGTCACATAAGCTCCTGTACAAGTGTGCCAGAATGGCACTTCCCCAACTAAACTGATGTGCCGCATTTAAGTCCATGATCGGCGACAAGTACAGGAGAGAGATATAATACCCTGAAGTGTCAGACATAAGCATTCCACAAACCAAGAGTAGAATGAATATCCTCGCCCGCTACTGATAATCAATGTCCATGACATCAATAGGAAGTGGACTGTGCAGCACATCACCCAACCAAGAGGCTTTTATACAACCACGTTGATGGCATCTAAGGGGGTGTTGCCCCTAAGAAGTCAGTGTATATGGTCTGCCAATCAGCCGTCGGCCTTCTCTAGTCTAGACATGTGATTGGTATACCATCGATTGGTAAACCCCAAAAGCACACCCACATCCTGCAACATGATAGTTGACTGGTCATCTTCCACTTCTATTAACAGTATCAAAGAAGATCTCCGTCGACTGGTTATCTTCCACTTCATAACATCGATAATATATACAAGAACCAATCATCTCAGGACAACGATAAAATATTCTCACAAGAAACCCTTCACATTGAATGCCAATCTGTCTCACTATTAATTCAACTAATTGAGAGTGGCTTAACCTCTGGTTTAAGGTCAGATGTTTCTCAGCTACAGGAGGATCATAGTACACGTCCACATTCACATCATACTTAATCACACCACCTCTAAACAAGTACAACAACAAAATCATCCTGCAACTGCAAAGTAGTAGTACAAAACAAATAATTACCTTTGAACACGAAGATTATCATTTAACGGCCTAGATTAACATTCAATGACTATGACTAATGAGCATTGTAATAAAACATATTTTTCAAATGCTCATCATGAAAATCAATACAAAACTAAACTCGAGACATAGATTCATAACATGCAAAAATATTCCACCTTACATAAAAAATTATTCATCTAAAATGTCTAAATTACGACTCCTTATAAAAAAACCCTTACCTTTGGGAAAGAAAATGTGTTCCTGCTGAGAAAAATAACAACTTCCTGGATATCCCACCCCAACGTTTCCTACACTGGTACCAATAAAAATATCAAGACATTGGAAAGTAATATCAAAATGCAATTAACAATTACTATGTATTTCACACAAATTTTATCATTCAACAACATCAGTTCATTGATTTCCATAACCACTTTTCAAACATCGACATCCTTCGAAAAAAAACAATTCCTACGATCGTGTGAAATTAACTCCAAACAAATTCAAATAATATCCAATAATAACTCTATAAAGACTATGCATACATTTTTAGAAACCCAATAATAATTTTTTACATTATATCATACAATATATTACTGAAAAAATTTTCATTCACCCATACAAAAAAAATCAAATTATAGTAAATTTCATACTACATATACAACGTATTTCACAAATTTCTCTTAAAAATTGTCATTTCACAATAGTACATATTACTCATCAAAAAATATACCCAAAAACAACTCGAGCAGTATCCAGCGAAGCCCCTCCATCGGCGGTGGCACGTGAAATTCACACGCGTCTGTTCCGGTGGCGCGTGATGCTCACGCACAGCTTTTCGACCAGAGCGTGCAATACACGCGCGACTTCTCCATCTGATTTTCATCCAGAAAATATGCAGTGGAACCCAATGCAAGCTGCAAGCAAAGAAGAAGATGAACTTAAGCAAAATAAATAGCCAAACCATCAACAAACAAACCCAAGATCTACACATTTAACAAACCTCAGTTAGGGGTCAATTGGCCCAAGATTTTGGAGCTCAATTACCGGTCTTAACGGCTAAGGGAACATGGGAGGTTATAGCCGAAGCTAAAATATGGCAAAACGGAAGGAAAAGGATCGGAAGTCGGCCGGGAATGAAATGGACGAAGGGCGGAAATAGGAGCAGCGATGATCTGTTCTTGGATTTAAACAATACGGAGACAATGCATTTTCCAAATGCGTTGTTTGAATTCTGGAAAAAAAAACCATGAAGACGCTTTCTCTGAATATATCAGCAAAAAAAAGATAAAACACAAAAAAACACATTCTCTGAATGCGTCTTCATAAATTGACCGGAAAAAAAAGAAAACTTGAAATTGCATTTGGCAAATGCATCTTCATCAAGCCAGAATTTTTTAAAAAATAAAACAAAATAGAGGATGCATTCGCTGAATGCGTCCTCACCATTTACATCCAGATTGTTGCACTGTAGCACCAAATAAAAAAATTTGTTGACGTATTGGCCTTAAGGTATGATATAAATTTTCCAAAGGTATGAACAAAGTCCTGATATGATCCGATTTAAATATGACCCGATTGCTAAACTTATAACTTGAATATATAAGCCGCAATTTTAATCCTTCCATCCCATTAGTTCACGACAACCATCGGTTTAAGTGATTAAATGGCTCAGATTTATTCTCACATAAATAGGTGTTCTCACATTAAGAGGGTGTTCTTACTTGAACCCTCCAATATATATATGTGTGTGTGTAAATATGTAAATATGTAAATATGTATATATATATATATATGTGTGTGTGTGTGTGTATATATATATGTATATATATGTATGTATATATATGTGTACATGTATGTATGTATGTAAATATGTATATATATATATATGTATGTATGTTGTGCGTAAGGTATTTACCATATTATTCTTCTTGATTCCGAGTCGTCAGTCTCCGGTAATGATTTGTCAAGTGATGTTGATTCTTTATTCATATACGAGTTTGAGCTTTATTGGTATCCACACAAACTTAGTTAATGGGAACAGTCAGTTTAAAGTGCTAGCTCCATTCATCGCAAACATTTATTCTATGAACTATTTTCAAGGAGAAAGTATTGTGCATGTACGGTGAACCTGACTATGGGCTTTTAATTAGAAATTTGATTGACATTAATTCAAAACCACACAGACTCTCAGTTAGACTAAAGATAACATTTAGTCGATGTATTTCTAAGAATTGATCAAATTAAGAACTTAATTAATCATTATACTTATAGATTAAAATTTTCTTTTAGTCATGCATCATGCATGACCGCCCAATTAGTGTTAAGGAATATGTTAAATGATTGATTTCGCCTATTTATGAACCAAGTTCCATGTAATAAATATATTTTCACCATACTATATTCATTATCAGTACAAGAATAAGATTATGTGTCAACCATGTAACATACTAATGATTTATTATTCTCGAATCTTGAATTTAGCTTACACCTAATAAAATTAGAACATCTTTACAATTGTTATGAGTATAATTGAACCCGTGGCATAGTATTGTTGTTTTGTCTCTTTAAATGCTTTATTAGTTTAGTATTTAATCGTCACTTGATAAAACCCCTTTATTATATTATATGTATTAGCTCTCAAGTTTTATAATATAAGTCTAAATGCTTAAACTAGCTCATACTCTGTGTGGACATGATCCTAACTTGACGTGATACACTTAAGAGTTGGTATACACCTCCCAACTCAATCAAATTCTAAACCCAAAGTCAACACCCCACACTGGTGAACCGAAGCAGCGAATACAAAGAGCGTTCCGTAGAATATGAAGTGCGCTCCAACTCCCAAAAAGTGCACACGATCTTCTTAACAAGACCATTACTCAGCGATAAAAGGAACACGATATGAACCATGATCACACGATTGATCAGCTTTGTCATAGGCTATGAATGGAAATCAAGAGTAAGGAAACACGTGATGACATTTTCTCCAGTAACACTAGTGTATAAGAGGCCTATTAAAGGCGGTTCGGTCGATAATTTAAAGGCACTTTCTAAGTGCCTTTGATGGTTCAGCCTTTAATCGATCGGAAACCAAGGTGGTTCCGAGAACCGCCTTTAAAAATAGTGAACAAAGGTGGTTAAAAACCGCCTTTGATGAAGGCCAGGAACCGCCTTTAATTGTTTCCGAGCTTGGAAACTTGCGTCTGTACGTCGTATCCTGCAGACATTTCCAATCTTTAAAAATTTCCTGATTCCAAGCTTAGAAATGATTAATATATTTGTTTTGGCTCTTTTAAAAATGAAATGTAATTTCCGGTCTCGGAAATTGTTTATTGCATGATGTTTCCGTACTCGAAAAATGTCATTCTGACCATAAGAAAATGAAAATCAAAGAGACGAAATACTTCCCGGATTCAGAAACAAAATTTGGTCTTGAGGTATAAATTTTGTTTCATTAATTTTCCCGACACGAAAATATCCTTGACACACAACCACAATTTATAAACAATATAGGATATCATGTTGCACCTAAACACAAATTTTAAGATATCCCTAACCGAGCAACACTCTAGACATAGGATTAGAAATAACTACAAAACTACTCCAACATTTCTAAGGTTCAATGTTTATCTAACTTGAGTGTCCCAACCAATATTAAGATTCCCCAGTGTTGTGAACCGATTGAGAATTAGTTACCGAGCCAATGAATTATGCGCATTGTTGATATCATCTTGTGATTAGTGTTTCCCATCCTTTGGAAAATCTGATAATCACATTACATTATTAAATATTTGGCATAAGTTACCTAGAAATATTACCACAAACAATTATACACTTACTCATATTATTTGGGAAATATTTGGTTTGTCACAATTTTCCTTCATTATTAATTCCAACACCACAACTAATGCATCGAACGGTTAGAAGTGTACATGGAGAATTTCAAAGTAAGTTTTTTTGTAATAAATGTCCAAGCAATAAAGATTGAATTTGGAAATAAAATTAATAAAGTCACTCACAATGTGTAGATCAACATAATCGCTTGATTCACTTGCTCACATCTCCATAAGTATTCAAAATCACTCCATAAATCCATGATTTTACGTTTGGCAGTTATGTGGTTGTACCCAATTATAAAGTATCATTAAATTCATTAATGTTTAAATAAAACCAAAAATTCCATATATGCTAAGAATACAAAAAAATGGTTCTGCATTTTCTCTAGTAACACTAGTGTCAGGAGACACACTCATTCATGCTGACAAGGTAGAGAAATTGATGGAATAAAATGAAATGTCTGAATTTTTGCCATAAATTTCAGTCCAAATAAGAAAATTAAACCTTCAATTGGAACAGACGAAAATTATATATAAAAAAATAAGAATTTTACTCTGTATCGGAAGAAGTATACTTTTTATTTTATTTTCACAGTTATAGACATGTAGCTTCTCTTCTTCCCTTCTTTAACTATTTTTCTTCTCAACTTTTTAAAATTTTAACTCTTCTTCAATACTTTCCTTTTTAGCAAGGTTTTGGAAAGTCTTTATGATGAGACGTCAAATGCATGTGTTTTCTGAAGCATTTAACATCTCTTTTGTTATCTTTTTGTTGTAAGATTTCTAG
>JAULKM010078090.1:0-11693 GCA_032355605.1 Rubia tinctorum
GTAATATTATTTTTTCATAAATGTTATCCACGTGTGGCGCGTGTAATCCACGTGTGGCACCAATCATGTCTTTTTCCCAATTCAAATCCAAAATTTTAAAAATAAAATAAAACATTATAGAGTGCGCATTCAGCGAATGCGCCCTCTCACTCCTTTTCCACTAAATTGCCGTTGAAAAATAATATTAAAAAATTAAAATATACCCATTTTTTCATCCTGGCCGAGAATCCTAACTGCATCCAACCCCAACCCCAACACCCTCCAACAAGAAACATCTCCATTTCCATCGCATTTCTTCTCTCTCTTTGCTTCTTGTTGCTTTTTCTCCCAGCATCACATATACCCACTCCAGCCTATACTTTTTTTCCCTTTCGTTCTTTTGACTTTAGACAATAGTATCAACAGTTGATGGGCTCAATTTATATACCACATTTATTACATTTTTGCAATAGATTAGAAATTTAATTGAAAAAAATGACATTTTATCAATTAGAAGGATATGATGAATTCACATGTTTATATCCTAATTCTTTAATTTATGAAGTATTTTAGATCATATTGAATTGTTCGGATTTTGAAGAGTTCGAGTTTTGAAGAAGCATTGAAGAAGTAAGAAAATTTTGAAGAATAAGGTCAAATATTGAAATTTGATAGAAGCTGTGCAAATTAGTCATTGCGGGTCGCAGCATATATTACGGCCCGTGATGAAGAACAATTGCAGTCAAGGCACGGGCAAAAGGAGTACTGCGGGCCGCAATACATTGCTGCAGCCCGCAGCAGACGGATTGGACCACCATTTATCTTCTTCACTTTTTAGCCTCTCTCTCTTTGTCTTCTTTACTCACCCGAAAACCTTCCTCAAAAACCCCAGTTTTACATTTATTGTTTTTTATCTACTCTATGTTTACCATGGAATTTTACTCTTTTGTTATGGGTTTAGCTAATGTAGGCTAAATATACTCTTGTAAGCAATTGGAAAGTATTTCTAGTATGAATTTGTGAGGTTTGATTTATCCTATTTTGTGCATTGATTATTAAGTATGTTTTGTGCTTACTTGTTTGATTAATGCATGACTTAGACTAGGATGATCACCTAGTTGATAATTGTTGGTTAATTATTTGCTAGGTTTTTGGTCAAACCCGGAAGACTTTAACTTTTTGTCGATGTAATTATCGTTAGTCAATGTTAGGTTATATTTGGGTGTGATAACTAAATATGATTATTGATTGAAAAAAATTCTCAAATTTAAGATTAATTTGAATGGGTTTGACTAATTGCCAGTGTGGCTCACTAATAACGACTAGCATGAACGCCGATCCTCGTAGTCGTTATTGGTAGATATATTTGTGGTATCCCAATGTTTCTCGCTTGTAGGACACTATGCTAGTTGTATTGGGTCTCTGTTTTTATTTCAATTCTCGGGAAATTTTATGACGCCGATCGTCTAGAGTCACCAGGGAGTAAGGGTTATTGTGTGGCGCTGATCGTCTACTCTAACTATAATCGAGGAGAGGTGAGAAATGTCTTCACTCAAAGGTGTTGAAAAATCTCTACAATGTGTGGTTAATGCATAAAAATAGGATAATTAGTCGATGATAAAAAAAATAACTAGAAATATAAACCAATTGCGCCCATTACTCATTATCATATTAGTTACATCTTTCTGTGCTAGTCGTGATCGTAATTACATTGTTTGCTCTAGTTGTTGGTTAATCTAGTTGTTTAAAGTATTTGTAGTGTTTTCTAAAATCAAAACCCCCCAATTTGGTTACCACATACGTAGAATGACTTCTTCATGTGTTTTTAATTATATTTAACACTCTATAAAACCCTTTTTTTCTCGTGGACGATCACGTCTTACCACTAGCTGTTATTTAGTAGTTAGTCGTAATCCGGGCATATAAATACTATCTTTGAAAGGCATGAAGACGGCCTCCCAATAGTGGGAATCACCTTCTCGGACACATCTTCCCCTACCGTTCCTATTCAGATCGACCGGAGGACCTTGAACCTTTACAACGAAAGTGTCGTCATACCATAGTGACGCTCAGTGAACCTAGCGGAGCTAAACACAATGTTTTCTCTGAGACACCTTCGACAATCCCTGAGCTGACCACCACCAAAGATATGCGTATCATGGTTGAGAAAACCACCGGACCCCTTCCTCTAAATCCTTGACCTCCTTCCTTTCAAATGGGCTCTGTGTCGGGACCAAAGACTTCTGGGGCTCCCACTGAGTTTGTGTCTCAGGTTGTCCCTCCGAGACATCTCAAGACGTGGTTGTGGGAGAAAGCGTTGAATGTGGCTGGCTCTTCCAGCACTTCTAATCGCAACATTTCACCCACTCTGGAGGTAACTTTGTTCATTTTGGTATACTTTATTTGCTTGTTTTGAGGCCACGGAGGAGGCGTTCAAGTTGGCTGAGTCTATCACTCATTATGATGAGCTTCATTAAGCTCTTAGGAGGGTGTTGCTTAGGTACCACGAACACAATTTTGATGAGAATGTCACTCGTCTACATCTCCACCATGAGGGAAGCCCGGTTAGAGAACTGGCAGCTAGATGCTCCTGATTTTGGACCTACAGGTTCTTCTATGCACTACTTGGCCTAGAGTGATCGCTGATCAGGGTGATAAGGGCAAGGGAAAAGTTCCAGCTCCAAGACAATGCTTGATTTCTTTTTTTTCTTTGTATTGGCTTAATCAAGGTTGAATCATACTTTTCTTTAGCCTTTCTTAGTTTTTCTCTCTGTGATTGACCTTCTTCACGATCAAGTCACGCATTTCCATCGGCTTTTTCATGACTTGACTAACACCTACCCTTAGCCTTTCCATAGTTAAGACTCTGTCTTTCATCAGCCTTTTCATGGTTGGACTCACGCATGCCCTTGGCCTTTTCATGGCAAGGTTGTATATATTTATCAGCCTTTTCATGGCTGGACTTACGCCTACACTTGGATTTTTCATGGTCAAGGTGCATTTTCACCATCATTTTCATGGTTGAACTTAAACCTGTCATTGGCCTTTTCATGGCTGAACTTAAACCTGTTATTGGCTTTTTCATGGCTAATGTGCATTTTTCATGTTTTTAAGTTGTTTCGATATACCACTAGACTAATTGTAACTTTCTTCGTGACATGTTTCAATAGATCATTAGTCAAATTGTACCTTTCTCAAAAAAAATCGTGGCATGCTATTTCGATAGAGCACTAGTCTTATTGTAACTTTCTCAAATTTCTTCGTGCTGTGTTGCTTCAGCAGACCAGTAGTCTTATTGTAACTTTCTTGAATTTCTTCGTGTGTCGTTTTGTATCAGTAAACCACTAATCTTTTTGTGATGAATTTAAAGCATGGCATGCTTCATATACTTTGAGTTGAACTGAAAATCATTGTTACATAGGATTGCACATTCAAAAAAAAGAGGCAAAAAATTCCTCAACATCGTCCCTCGTGGGTTTACAAATATTTGATCTCTTTCATATTTCTCCCTCCACATGTTTCCAATTTAAAGTTCATAATTATTCACAGGGAATACTAATTGGAAAAGGTTCACCTGGTCAAGCATGGTACTTCATCAAGTTGGTGATGTTTTAGATTCTAGGCACCACCCTTCCTTCCATTATTTCCAGCTTGTATGCTCATTTTCTTGGAAACTCGACCACTTTGTATGGCCCTTCCCAAGTAATGTATAGCTTTTTCTGGTCATGTACTTGGCTCATTTCATTTTTCCTCAATACCAGGTCGCCTACCTTCAGGCTCCTCAGCTGCACCTTGCTATTATAGTGTTGTTATATCCGTGACTTGCATGCGGCTTCCTTCAACATCACTCTTTCTTTGTCTCTCTCTAGGCCTTCCGGGTTCTCTCTGATTGCATTTTCATTACATGGTTGTGCTAATGGATCTTCCACCTTTCTGCTTGGCACTAGTATCTCAAGTGGGATAATTACTTCACTTTCAAAACAGTGTTGATGGGGCGACTCCCCCATTGTTGTCATGGGATTGTTATATAGGCCAAGAGCACTCTTTTAAACTCTTAATCCCACTCTGTTTTTGCCTCACATAGGCACTTATTCAGCCCTTGGAGTATGGTCATGTTCGTCACCTTTGCCTGCGCGTTTGCTTGGAGGTGGGAAATGGAGGTGAATTGTTGCCTTATATAGAGGCCCGAAGACCAAGACTTGAATGGCTCATTGAAAAATTATTTCCCGTTGTCGTTGACTGTGATGTGTGCGATCCCGAACATGCATAAGATATTTATCCCTAAAAAGTTTGTAATTATTTTTCCCATAATGGTGGCTAAGGTTGACGCTTCCACCCAATTGGTGAAATAGTTAATGGCCATTACCAAGAACCTCTTCTTCGCAGCTTAGGGGAATGGGTCCACTATGTCTATTCCTCATTTTGTGAAAGGCCATGGTGATCTAATACTTGTATTTCCTCCATGGGGATTCTGTGCACGGAGATGTGTACTTGGCATCTGTGGCATCCCTGAACCATCATATTTGTGTCCACTTTCATGGTCATCCAATACTACCCTGCTCTGACAGCTCACAAAGCCATGGTCTTTGCACCTTAGTGGTCACCACAACTCCCTTCATATATTTCCTGTATGATCACTTCTACACACTACAGCCATGGTGTTGTGTATCTACGCTTATAAAACATGCCACTTTTTATGGCATGCTTGAGCACATTTCTCTTTAGTGTCATGGAAAGTCATTCATCTGGTGGTAACGTCCTATTTTCCACAAAGTTTCTTATTGGTGTCATCCATCTTAGGGTCATTTTTTCCATCGTGTTTACCTGCACTCTATTCGTCGATCTTCTACTCAATACTTCTACTGGGACCGACTTGGTTAGGTGGCATAGGTCATTGACACATGTTTACTCAAATCATATAACCTTGTATTATGCGGTCTCGGTAATCGAGTGATGTCGAATTCCTCAAACTTTGCTGCCAAACTTCCTATATGGTCATGGTATTTCATCATAGTGGACTCCTTAGCAGTGTACAACCCATTGTAATGATTTTCTACCAGCATAGAGTCCCCATAAGCTATTAGCTTCGTGGCTCCCATCTTTTTTGCTATATCCATTCCAGTTATCAACACTTCTTATTCACCCTCATTGTTCAAAGCTGTGAACTTGAAATGAAGGGCATAGCTTAGATCTGATTCGTTGGGGTTTGGGATTACTAAAATAGTTCCAGCCCCTTAAACTCCGGAGGTGTCATCCATATAAATATCCACACGCCTGGAACTGTCTGACCCTATTTACTTAGTTTGGACTTCTGTTCTTAATTCTTCTTCAAGACTTCTTTTCCTGGTGGAATCTTTGCCAAAAATCTGTGATGACCAGCCTTTTTAATGCCCACCTTGGTGCGTATTCTATGGCATCCTAGCCCAACTCCATTGCCCATTTCATCAAGCGACTATAGGTTTCTCCTTATGAACTAATACCCCCTTCCATCCTTCTTTAGCGATACCCACTCCGAGGGTAGTCTCTGTTTTATAGAGATGCATGGCTTCACCAACGGTAAGTGAACGTAGGTAGTATCCCATTCGTCGTCTATTAATGTTGCCCCTAGTGTCGGGCCTTCTTCCTGAATCCACTTCCTCATATTGCCCCGGATGTTTTCATCTCCACGCTCTCACACCTTTGAGACCTTCCTATGATCATTGAGTTCCTCAAATTATCTGGTTGGGTTTATAGTCATTCTCTGGCCATGCCGTCTGTCGGCTGCCCTGGCCCATGTATATTTCTTCCATAACTTTGAGTTTTTGCATCCTCTCCCTTTGTGCGCCATGATGATAGCTATGAGCACTTGTAAGATTTTTGAACTATTCAAGAGCTCTAACTCTGCTCAGAGCCGATGTTGTTACCCTCTGTGGGGGTGAGAGTTAACTTTGCCTCTCCTTGTGAGTGTTCACGCGACTCAAAGGTACCCGGTTCATGTTGAGCATAGGTATCTCCGGTGAACTACCTTCTAACTGATGGTTCCTTCTCCATGGTTTTTAAGTTTCGAGGGCGATTAATTTTTATTGTCCACATAGGCGGTGCTAATGTTGGGCCTATTTTTGTAAATGGGCTCATGATGCCACTGCCTATTTCCTTGTCCTGCTCCAATTCCTATAAGATCATAGAATGATGGTCAGGTGTGGTGCCCGCTCCAATGCTCGAATGAGATCGAAATGATGGGAGAGAATTGGTATCGTAATCAAGAAAGAAAGCGTGACTTTGTTATGAATAATTAAATGCTCATTAGCAATAAGCTATATTTGTGATATTTAATTATTTCACTATTCATTTATCCTAGGGGAACATTATGTAATTACCCCCTAAATTCTTCTATAAATACCCCCTAAGAGGATGAAGAAAATGCACCTCTCATTCTCAATTTCTCACTTTATCTCATCCTTATCTTCTTCTCCATTCTCTTCATCTTATTTTCTATATCAAGTTCCTTACCACTTTCGTAATTAGTGCAATGTTAGTGATTTTCACAACATGTTATCAGCACGATCACTCTTCGTGTTCATCAAGTAAGTTCATAACACGGGTATAATAAACTGTGCACTAAAAAAATTTGATTGTTATTATGCACTTAAACTTTAATGATTGTTATTATTGTTTCATAACATCATATTATTATATACAGGATGCTTTTTCACCTTATGGTAATGTGATGTGATTTATAATTATTAAATTTCTAACTGTCTAACTTTCTAACTTTCTAACCACATAACACCATATTACTATATACAGGAGGCTTTGCCACCTTATGGTAATGTGATGTGATTTATAATTATTAACTTTCTAGCTGTCTAACTTTCTAACCACATGACACCATATTACTATATACAGGAGGCTTTGCCACCTTGTGGTAATGTGACGTGATTTATAATTATTAACTTTCTAACCACATAACACCATATTACTATATACAAGAGTCTTTTCCACCTTATGGTAATGTGATGTGATTTATAATTATTAACTTTCGAACTGTCTAACTTTCTAACCACATAACACCATATTACTATATACATGAGGCTTTGCCACCTTATGGTAGTGTGATGTTATTTATAATAATTAACTTTCTAACTTTTCAACTACACAACACCATATTTCTATACACCAGAGGCATGAGGCTCTACCGCCTTATAGTAAAAATGATGTGATCTGCATCTAACCAATCTTTAGCTGCTTAATTTTAATATTTCTATGATAATATGTTTGTCTATTTTTACATCTTATTCGATGACATTACATTGCAAATTTATTCTTAACATTTAACTATAATTAATTAATATAATGGCTATAAAACGACTATGTTTTCAACGCTAATATAACGGTTATAAACGGCTATATTGTACACTACAACTACGAAGACATCCAATGATACAAAACCACATTTTCTCTTCTACCTCGTTTTTTTCTTCACTCTCAATTCACTAAATTTGCCGATAAAATGTCTAGACTAATATTAGTCTGTGATGTTGTAATGATTTTTGTATTACATGTTATTATTCTCACCGTAGATGTTTCACCGGAAGAATTTCATTATTCTTCACTAATAGCCAGAATCTTGTATTTCTCTTTATTTATTACAACAGCTGTAGACTTCTGTATTTTGAATTAAATTTAATGAATAATTTTATTTTATCCTATTAGTTATCATCATGTCAAACCTGATAAAGCTTGAATTCAGTCCACTTGAGATCAGTGGAAACAATTACATGTCTTGGATTCTAGACATTGAGATGCACTTGGAGTCGATGGACCTCCTTGAAACAATCTAAGAAGGGAATAACTCATCAAGGACAGACAAGGAAAGATCTTTTTATCTTCCTTCGGCGACACCTTGATGGGAGCCTAAAAAGTGAATATCTCATTGTGAGGGAGCCAATTGAGTTGTGGAGAAATTTGAAATAAATATCCGGTCACCAAAATGATGTAATGCTCCTCATTTACCTCGATAACAGGAACAATCCACGGTTCCAAGACTATTAGAAAGTCAGTGACTATAATTCTAAAATGTTGGGAATAGTAACCCGCTTGAATTTTTGTTGGGTTACGTTAACTGATAATGAAATGCTTGAAAAGACTATTTATACTTTCCATGCATCAAATGTGACCTTGCAACAACAATATCGTTTGCGGAGTTTTAAAAGATATTCTGAACTAATTGCTTGTCTCCTTATTGCAGAGAAGAATAATGAGTTGTTGATTAAAAATCATCAATCTCGCCCGACTGGCTCAAAAGAGTTTCCTGAAGCAAACGTTGTTAACTCCAACAAACCTAAACGCAAGAATTATTTTCAGGGTAGAGAAAGAGGTCGTGGTCGTAGTTACCGGCGTTGTCAAGGTGGTTACAACTTGTCCTATAGGTATGGTAACTACCATCACAAGAAGCAACAATACGAGAGGAACCATGAAAGTACCTGTTATGACAGGAGATATAACGAGCAAAAAATTAAAAGAAGAACACGAAGAGTTTTACGTGGTTCACTAACAATGTGTTAGCTACGTCCACAAAACAGACGCAGATTTTATTATCAGACCCAGAAGAAATATTTCCCATACCAGAACAGATGTCTTCAATCTCACACACACTACAAACAGACCCAGATGAGAGTTTATATAGATCTTCAAAACTACAGAATCCTAAACCAAAATGGAATAAAACCATCCTAATCTTATTCCTAAACGGAATTGGAATTACCCAATAATAAATCCAAAACCGAAGAGAATTTAGATTCAAGTTATATTCTAACAATGTTCACCTTGACTTGAATCCTCTCCCATGAAACAGATAATTGGTGACAGGTAACAGATGATACTATATGCAACAACACTTTTCAGATGTATCCTGACTCTCCCTGCCCCAGAATGCCCCTCAGGACCCAGATTAACAGCTCAAAACATTTACAAAGTCAAGACAATCAGTAGGAGATTATCAGCACTACAAACTTTCATCACATTTATCCTCTTCAAATCTTCAGATGATGCAACCGCATAAGAACTTAACAGAGTAAAACCTTGTATAGCATACAAGGTACCATGTTTTACACCTTGCAGGGCCACCTTTGAACCCTTGTAAACATTCACAACTCTACCTTCACTTTGGAAAACGAAACCCTTAGTGTCAAGAAGACTCACTGACAGACCATTTGTCATTGGTGGAACATGCCTAACTTTGTTCAAGGTGTTTTGAGGAGAAATCCCAATAATTTCCATCCCAATTCAAAATCCCAACAAACAAAACATAAACAAAATAAGATTCAATACGATTCTAACAAATTCCCCCCTTGAATTGAATCTCCGAGAAACCAGATACAGACAGACAAATATCCCAGATACAGATGCACGTCGATAGAGTCAGGTGTACCAAAAATCCAAAATTTGTGACAAATGTATCAGACGCATTACAAATGTTCCAGACCAGATGCACAATGGTTGTGCTAGATGTACTAGATGCTTAGAGATGATGCCAGATTTACCAGACGCATGGTGACAGTGCTGGATATACCAGACGGCTATAGATGCATGAGAGAAGTGCCAAACATAGGTGCTAGAAGTACCCAAATACCACCAACTAGAAAAATAGAACCATGACAGGATTTATTAAACATAACAAGCTCAATCTGAAATGAACTTGTTAGCAGAACCGACTTACTTGCAAACCCCAATAGATGCAACATCTACAGAACCTCAACTAAATCCTCCTCCTCAGAATTTGTACTAGTTTCCAGTACACCAGCAGAACTCGATTTTCCATATTGCATCTTCTTTGGGCATTCATATTTCCAATTCCCCCCTCTGTTTGCAGTGATTGCAGATGTCATCGGTTTTAGAACCCCTGAAATTTTGTCTCCTGTTACCAGAATTTCTACATCCCTTACCTAACAACAAATGCAGAAGCATTACTATCTGCATCAATACCAACCGCCTTATGGCGCAACTCTCTAGTATGAAGAGATGACTTAACCCCTTCCAGAGTCAAAGTCTCTTTACCAACCACAATTGACTGAACAAAATTCTCAAATGGCAATGGTAAAGAAACTAATAGAATTAAAGAAACATCCTCATCATCAATTTTAACCTCAAGATTACGCAACTCCAATAAAATTGAGTTTAACTGATCAAAATAATCCCCGAGAGGTGTACCTTTCTGCATACGCAGACTGAACAGACGTTTCTTTTGAAGAAACTTGTTGGTCAAAGATTTCTTCAGATACAGACTTTCAAGCTTTGCCCAGATACCGGCAGCAGTTGTTTCATTTGCAGCTTGGACGATAACATCATCCGCCAGACACAACAAGATCGTCGATTGAGCCTTCTCTTCCAAAGCCTCCATGTCGGCATCTTCAATCGGCTTCTTGGATGTCTCACCTTTCTCCTATTTCTTGGATTCCACCATAGCCAATGGCGCCCACAAACCTTGCTGCTTCATTAAAGCTCGCATCCTAATTTGCCAAAGACTGAAACTGTTTCTCCCAGTGAGTTTGTCAATCTTCACAATCATTGAAGATATTTTTTTATATCAAAGCAAGAACAAATCAAAACAAATAACTAGAAAGCAAATAAAGGCTAACTAATTAATCCTCAGGTGATTAATTATGCTACAGACAGAATCACCTGAACCCTTGCGTTGCAGATTGGCTTAATCACCAAAAAATGAAACTAAATCCCAAGGAACTGGAACCAAAATCCAAAACAAACAAATTATCACCCCACGTAGATTAATTTATCATTTTATTATCACCGGAAAAAAATTCAGAAGAAAGCAGAGAGGCACAATTGTCACGTAGATTAAATGGAGCGGATTAATCTACTAACAGCAACAGGGGATAAAATCAAAGCTCAAATTTTCTTCTTTTTCTTCTTCATTGTTATTTTGCAACAGAAGTCTCTGATCAACCTATAGCTCTGATACCAGTTTGTTATGGCAGGGCATCTAAATAACAAAGAATTAAAATAAAAACACAGAGAGTTTTACATGGTTCACTAACAATGTGTTAGCTACGTCCACAAAACAGATACAAATTTTATTATCAGACCCGGAAGGGGTTTTCTTAGACCACAACAAATGTTTTCAATCTCACACACACTACAAACAGACCCAGATGAGAGTTATAGATTACCCAAACTACATAATCCTAAACCAAAACCAAAATGGAATAAAACTAGCCTAATCCTATTCCTGAACGGAATTGGAATTACCCAATAAAATATCCAAAACAGAAAAGGATTCAGATTCAAGTCATATTCTAACAGTACCCATAAAAGGGGGGAAATGCCAGTTCATCAAAGGGTTCTAAAACCTTTTTTTAGAGATGTGGCGGTAAAGGGCATTGGTCAAGAGTCTGCAGAGTCCCAAAGCACTTATTTGAACTCTACCAGGAGTTCATAAAGGAAAAGGGGAAGGAGATTAACTTCAATGAATCCACTAATCTTGAAGCATCCAATTTCAATGATAATTTCATTGACGCGGTTGGTGATTTCGTTGAACAGTCTGATGGTGGAAACTAAAAGAAAGGGAATTGTATAACTATTATTGAGAATGAAGCTAAATGGTCCGATGTTTATCTCTTATATATATATAGCAATTATTGGTTTTTCTTTAAAGGTCTGCTACTATCTAAATAATTATCTTTCTTATCAAAATTTGTTTTGCTTTTAGTTAAAGTGGT
>JAULKM010078129.1:0-11690 GCA_032355605.1 Rubia tinctorum
TATAACCCGGTTCATACAACCCAAAAATTTTATCTTAATTTCTTCTAATTTACACTTTAAACCTTGGTTTTTCCATGGCTTATGGAAAGACCGTCTTTCAAAAGACACACTCTAAATATAAAATTAAATATTTTTAAAATATTAGAAGTTAAGATCCCAACTAAAATTAAAGAAGGTTTTACACCTTTGACTTAAAAGAATTTCTTTATAAATCCTTTATTTCGTTTTAATTAAAAATAATGTTATTTTTTATATGAAATGTTATTGACTTTTAAATAAAATTACTCTTTAATTGTCGTAAAAGGATAAATTTGATATAATTATCATTCTTGTTAATTATAGAATAAGTATTCAATCATATAAATAGGAAATGAATATTTTCTAATTTTTAATAATATTAAAATAGTAAATAGATTTGTTCCATTTAATACAAAGTTAAATGTAGAATGGAAATTTCTAAAAGTATTCTTAGTTAGAGGTAGAATGGAAATAATTGTTTTTTAGTAATTTAATATTTTATATATTTAAATCAAATATAAATTTTATTAAATCAAATGATTTTTTTTACAAGTTTGTTTACTATTTAAGTATTAGTATAATTTTCTTTCTATTTGAATAAATTATGTTTCCTTTCTATATTCTACTTGTATTGAAGAAAATCAAAATAATAAGAAGCATTAGGCGTCCATAATCCAGAGAGACCAAATCCTATAATTTGTGCTAAGTAAGTTTGGAAGTAAAATGTACACAAAGTTGAGTGATAATTAAGATTAGAAAATAAAAATATTTTAATAAAAAGGAAAGACAAAATCTAGGGAAAGATCGTCCAATTCCAAGGTTGTTCTTCAAAATTTTCTTCATCAAGGCTGTCCGATTCCACCACAGAATCAACACCCTAAACAATCTTAGTCTGGAAAACTGTCTTTCATAGTATTCTCTCTCCTGTTTGTTCCATATCAAACTACGATCAAATGACTGGGGAAGAAAAGACAGGATGCTACACAAGAATGAAAATTTGTCTATTGTGTTTTGTAGTTTCAGTTTATCCTTCCTATTTGTTTTTGCTGCTGCCATTTCAGCATATCATCTTTCTCACGGGCATATGCAAGTGAGGAATCTTCTTAGGGTTTCGATAAGCCGATGCCTTAACAGGGCTCAAGTTCATCTCCATGGCAACTTCCGGTTTCTCGAAATTCATCTCCATGGAAGTAATGATATAAGCTAACATCACGAAAACTTCTGGTCAAATATATTGTTTGGACATCAACTTATAGAATGTGAATGTGTCATAGGAGTATATGCATTATAGCTTAACAGGGCCAAACTGTTTAAGTCAAATTTACCATTTGGCAAGCACATACTCTAGATTGCATGTGGAATCAAAAGGTAGAAGAATAGAGAAAACTGCATTATCAAATATACAATACATTTTCTTAAAAAACCAGGAAAGAGTTAAGCTAAGAAGAAAAAAGGAATCTTACATGTCTAAGAACTGGAACAGGAAGATAGCACACGTATTGACCATCCGGATGTCCTTCACATTGCTAGGGGTAATAAAAAACTGTCCTGGAGTAGCGTAGGAATGTAATTTCATTAGCCGCAGGAACCACTCCATCTCTTAGGTATCTTTCCCCGAAAGAGCATTTATGACTGTTGATTTCCCAGAGTTGCATTCTCCCTAGTTACGAAAGAAGATTGAATTATCAGGCCAATAAATGCTTGATAATTTACTTCATCAACTACCACTTTTTGATGGGAAATAAAAACACAAAACCAGAATAACATATACCAAAATAACTACTTCAAAAATTGCAAGAGTGATTTTAAAATTAGAAAATTGCAGCTCAAATATTTATATTCTGATATGAAATCAGTCATATTAAAGACAAACACGGTTCTTAAAATTCAAATATAGTTATATACAAGCTATCGTTCCACAACAGTTTCATCAATGCTATCATCTTCAGAATCACCTGATTTTGTAAGGTCTGCGTATGATAGACACAGTGCAATTGAGATGATGGATTCAAGACAAATGGAATAGAAATAATTATTAAAACTGATATAGAAGACATATAAACAACTCACCATCACTTTTAGAATCGCTTCCATCCTGGCTATCATCCTCTCTCTCAGAATTGGAGGATTGAGATTTGCTTTTATTAGCATCAGACACATAATTTTCCACACTTAAGTTTCTTCATAAACGTATAAGCAAAGATCAACAACATAGCAAGTTTTATCAAGAAACAAACTTGGCCTAACATAAGTCTGAAAAGGCTAACAAACACAATTAAAATGTAGGCAGTATTGGACCCACTGATAAATAAAACAAAGACACCCGTCATCACAAAACTACGATTTAAACAACCTTTTACCTCTAGTTCAAAATATAACAAATAACTTTAATCTAACTGGGATACAGTGCAAGATATATAGCATCAATCTTCCAATAAAAACTGCTTTCCACAACTTCAAAGCCAAAATATAATTATTGTTGAACCATGAACATACAATTCTAAATACCCCTATCTCAACAATAAAAATAAAAAGAAATTAAATAACAACAAATCTTCAAAACAAAAATGAAATCCAACTCTACCATTTTTGTACAAATTCAATCAGATAAAAAACTCAAAATTTTACAGATAAAACTGGACCAGAAATAAGCAAAGATATTAACAATGCAAGAAGAACTATAATTCTTGATAATCTCTTTGGGATTGCTTTCATGAAGGAGTTGAAATCATGTGATGCACCAGTCTTTGTGAAAAAAGGTTCTCTAAAAATTCAAAGTTAAAAACAATTAAGATGTGGCATCCTCTTTAGTGCTTGAAGAATTTTTCAAGTGATAGATCTATCTGCTAAGAAATTTTGATAAAACCATTAAGGTAAGCCAAAATCAATAACTCAAAATATAAGAGCGGAGTTAAATTTTTATGTTTCCCAAGCTATAGTTCAAATATGAAAATGACCGAAGGTCAGATAATTATAACACAAATGCACACTTAAGAAAAAAGAAGTGAGCTAAATTTTGGTATTTGAGAATGACATGTTGCAATCTTCATTAACAATAGAAGAGTCAAGGTGATAAACTTAAACAGAATTCCAGAAATTACATTTCTGACAATGTTGTTCATAAATCAAAATTTTGTTTAAAATATGTAGAAGCAAATTGTAGATTGAATGTACCTGGCTTACCAGATTTGATCCCCTCTTCTTGCATTTTCAAACCACAAATGAGTTTCTTTAGTTTTACCTGCAGAGTCAGAAACCGGAAAAGAGATAGAATATGCATGGTTGGTTTTGACATCAAGAAACGATGTTATCATTTTCATAATCACATCTAGATAAAACTAATTTGGAAGGCAGACAAACAACTCACCATCACTATCATTACTTTCAGAATAACTTTCATCCTTGTTTTTTAGAATCGGAGGATTGAATTTCGCTTTCATCAGAGAAGCAAAATCAATAAATGTTTAATTTCATAGTAATAGAAGAAAAAAAATCAAATTTACCTTCCTCACATACAAAATGTCACCTACAGTAATATCACCTCAGTTAAACCCATCGAGCTAACTACTCTGAGCGAATGAAGGCAAAGAAACATACATGATTACTCCCACATTTCTGAGTCTCAAAGAATTCTGACGTACTCTCATCCTTACTTCTTATCTTTTTGCTTTTGAAATATATTTCAATACATCAGAATAGGGGAGAGCTTAAAGGGTATAAGAACATGGGAGAGCTGGAAATTACAGTTGAAAACCAATTTCGGGCATTGACAGAAGGGGAACAATTCTAACAAGATGGAGAAGTTCCGGCCATTTCAGCTTGGTTATAAGGTCCAGATTAGAATTTTCTGAAATGGAGAGGAAAAAATATGAAGGAGAAGCGACATAGACTCCTAGTTTAAATATAAAGGATAAGCATCGCAAAGACCAAAGGGCACCTAAGCCGCACTCCAACTTCTCTTCTTTTCAATCCTCTCCATTTTTTCTGTATACGCGCAATCAAGTTCTTCAACATCTTCTAACTTTTTCTCTCTTACAATGAGCTCATTGGCCTAATGAAGTAAATTATCTCATGGAAAATTACTTCATTAGTTTTATGGATAAATTACTTCATCAAGCTAATTTACTTCATCAATAAAACAAAAGAGCTAATTTTCCATAAAACTAAAAAAAAGCCTTTTTATTCCAACAATTCTATAGCAATAATACAGTGAAACAAATCCTCCCAGATTCATTTTACAGTAATCCTCATATCATTTCAGCATTGCTATCAAAAAGATCTAACACAACTAAAAAAAAGCCTTTTTATCCCAACAATTCCAAAAGGGTATAAAAAAACCCTACAAACACACAGTCACTAAACTTAGATTCATATCATTTCAGCATAACTATCAAAAAGAGCCAACACAACTTAAAAAAAGAAAGCCTTTTTATTCCAACAATTCCAAAAGGGTATAAAAAAAGGCCTGCAAACACACAATCACGAATTTTAGATTTATATTACAATGATCCTCCAATAATTTCAGCATTACCTAAAAATTATCTAACGGTCCTTGTTGATAAAAAAAAACACTATAAAGTGTTTCTGAATTACCTCCCATAGCATAGGAATCCATTCCTTGAAAGCCAAAGATAGAGAGCAAGGAAGTATAAGGAAATGAAGCCTTTTAGCAATATTCTTCACACAGTTCAGTTTCAGTGAGTAAAATTTCTAATGCACACTTTATTCAAACAATAACTTCCTAAGCACTAACCATTAAAGAATTGCATGTTTCTTTATGAAACGTCTTAAGAGAAAATTAAGCATTACGCATCAGAAGAAGAAAAATTGTTCAAAAACAACTAATTCAGATAAAAGCATTACATATGAAGATCAATACCTTCAGCGTTGAGTAAGGCACCATTGAGAACCAATAAAGACTTTCCCGGAGGTATCGAATCGTAGTACGAAAATCCAGCTAAAATCAGTTGAAGGGTTATCCGACTGTTTTTACAAATGACTCCAACCTAAAATCAAAAGGATGAAAATCGAGTGAGTTAGTCAGGCAAATTACCAAACACCTTGTGTTCTAGCATTGAAACTTAAAAAGAACCCCCCAAATATATAGACATGAAACCATAACACATAGAAATTCGAATTCAACATAAGTAGGGAAGAAAATCAAGAACAACAAAAATAAATTGAATTCAAGGAGGAAAACAAAATTTGCAAAAACACACAAAGTCACGTAGTGATGCGGTAGAGCAACAAATATTTGTTAAACCTAATGTCGGTCGAATCACCAATGTAGAATCCTCCTGAAAGGAGAGGAAGATAGATCACCTGAGAAGTGTCAGATATGTCAGGTACCGAAAAATTCCATAATTTCAGGAACGAAAGCACAATTTGACAATTATGACAAATCCCTTCTCTTTGCATAGGCGGAAAAAAAGAATAGCTGGAAAAACGTTTACTTCAGTTGGGCAGAATTTGAGATTTACAAAACAGACCTTGCAGAATTAGAAGAAAATGAGAAACTTAATAATATTTGCACATCAACCCTTCGTCAACCAACATACAAATGTCCCACATTATAGGTTCATTATAGATAAAAAGGAAAATCCCAGATTTGATAAGCAACATGTGTATGCCCCTTGCAGTGTTAACCTGTTTTCTAAATATGCATTCGGTTGTAAATATGGAGTTTTTACTCAATTTTGAAAAATAAGTTGACCGATTTGAATGTAATTTCAAATTTTGAATCTGAGAGCATTGAAAGGATCTCTCCAACCATGCGTCAAATTGTAATATGGTTTTAGAGATGATTTATTTTAAAAACATTCGTATCCAAGTAGCACACATTTTCTTATTTCCACCAAAATTTTAATAAATAATTTTAATATTTTACATAAATACCTATTATTACTACGTGTACTTATTATATTTGCGAGGTGTACTTAATTTTAAAAAATATTTAAAATGTATTTCATTTCGTTTTAACCACTCGATAACGTTAAGGTCCAAATTCTATTATTGAATAACTAGTGGAGTACCATCGTGCGTTGCGCGATATTATTAATTAAAATATTATGATTAAATTTTTTTACTTGTTGTGTCTCACATTTAAATTAAAAACAAAGAATTTTATTTAAAATTTTAAAGTTTAGTCATCTAAGAAAAACTATATGAGATAGTTAGAAATCGTTAAATGTTGAATACAATAATATTTGATTATTTTTACAATATTTCATTCAAATTATTTTAAAAACAATTATTTATATATTGAGATTCATTTTATATGGCTATCAAAATTATATGTATGTCATAGCAATAAATAAAAGTAAATATTAAATAAACTTATTAATCTCACTAATTATAAAGTATCTTCATTTAACAATTAGCAGTTTAAAACAAGACTTTATCATGTATGAATAAATAAATATATAATATGCATACATATTTCTATGAGAAGTACTCTATCAATGTATAAAACAAATCCGAATATTTTGTTATTTTGGATTATGTGTTTCTTTAAATTTTCTTCAGTTATATATATATATATATACAATGAGATTTTATGTTTTAATTATATCCTAAGAAGTTATATACTTTAACTGATTGATTATATATATAGTAAAGAATTAAATAAGTAACATATTATAATATTAGTATTTTATTTTTAAACAAATTGGGTTTAGCTTAGTTAAAATGACTTCAATATACCCGGTTGACAGCACCATCCGGATCGGGTCTGGGTCTCACTAAATTCTCTTAGAGTCGGGGCAGGGTTTTATCATATCCGACCCATGATCATCCCTAATGTCAAGCAGTGATTATGTGCCCGTAAAATCTGCCAAAATTATGTAACATATTTCCAAAATCACATTTCCTTGTGCTCAAAAACCTCTAAGCTTTTTCCTTGTACTCAAATCACCAGCATTTGCTTCTGAATAACATCTCCTGCCAATATTTTGAGTCGTTTCCATTTTCTGCTCCAAATTCCATCCGTGGTTGAGCCTCAAAATCTGTTTGAAAACCTTCAGCAGCTGCATTTGAAAATCTACAGATAAAACTGCAGTTTGAGGTGTGATCTTCCATCCGAGACAAATGAACTATCTTATCTGCGACAATATATCCAGTTGACAGCACCATCCATAAAATAAATAATTTATATTATATGGTGTTTGAGATAAAAAAACTAAAATAAAATATACATTCAATATCAATTTTAAATAATATTTAAATTCTTAAATAAATTATTTAATACACATGCACTATTATTTATATCATAATTTATCACTATATTGTTATTTTTTATTTTTTATTTTTAATAAATTAATATCGAATATAATTATATAACTTAATTGGTTGGGTGTAAAAAATAAATATCAAAAGTTATAATTCATACATTTTGTTAATTATATTTATCTATAAGTGTGTCCAAGCGAGAGTTTCGAGTCTACCACCCACCACCTCCTTGATGCTTTAAATGACTCTCGCATTGTAAACATTATTTTATCTAGGAAGTCTCTTTGTATGGCAATCGACATTCATCAATCAAATCCTGCATTGGATATGCTTTAACCAAGTGAGAAACTGCAGCCTTGTACAGCATAATTTCCTTCTATCACCTGCAAATGTAGTAGTGTACTCGTACCATTTCGAGTCAAATTTGAAGTTTTTGTTTCTTGGAAGATTACATACAAGCAATCAAATTACATATAAACATTTTTATTTTATTACCTAATTAGGAGACACCATCATTGTATATACCACTGGCGGAACTAGGGGGCGAGGGGGTGCGTCAGCACCTCCTAGGATCTGGTGACTAAGGTAGTAGTTTTCTTTCGATCGGAAATTTCTTTCTTTGGCCGCTACTTCCGCCCCCTCTTACCGGAGAAGAAAACCTGCTTAGTTTATGTTTCTTCTCTTATCTAGGTTTTCATTTTTTTTCACCTTCCAAGTAAGTAAAACGATGTCGTTTAACTCCTTGAAGTTAAAAAAAAGAAGCAAAGTGCTAAAATGACCCTGAATTTATGCTGAAAGTGCCAATATAACTCTGCAATCTCATAAAGTGCCAAAATAATCTTTGAACATGTTGACTCTTTAGTCAACCGGTTTACTAACTGAATTTTTGGAAAAGATGATTATATCCTTGAATTCAAAAAATAAAATGAAAATGAAAACCTTTCCTTCCTTTTTTTCTCCCCCACTGCGTTTTCTTCCCTCTATTGGCTTTTTCTTTCTTGCATTTTCTTTCCGCATTTCAAATTGCAGTTTTATTTTTATTTTTTGCTGGCAGACCCATTTTATTTCCATTTTCTTTCTCATTTTCTGGTGTGGATTTTGGTGGGATGGCGGGTTAAAATCGAGAGGGGTGGCACTAGATATGGGATTTGAGGTGGCAACAGGTTGAGATCTAGGGTTGTGGATATTAGAGGAGGCGCTAGGGAAGAGGATATCGGTGGGGCTTGGGTAGAGGAAGGGAGCATTATAGGGAATCAACGTTGTTGCTGGGTCAAGGGAATCGACGAAACTCAGTGGGGGCGTGCCACTTGAATCTCCGATGAAACCAGTACCGTCAGTGTTGGTGAATGCTATTATGATCGAGATGGCGGGTTGAGATCGGGAGGGGTGGTAGGGGCGGAGGAGAGGTTAGGGCGAAGACGAGGCTAGGGCGGAGGTGGCGGGTGGCTGGTAATGGTGGCTTGCGGAGGTGGCGGTCGCAGAGATGGTGGCTGGCAGAGGTGGTGGCTGGCAAAGGTTGTGATGGCTGGTGGAGGTTGTGGTGGTTGGCGGAGGTAGTAGTATGGCCAAGCTGGCGGTGTCTGGCAGAGAAGGTGGTGACTGGTGGTGGTAGATGGTGAAGGAGGTTGTGGCTGGGGGTGGCGGTGGCAGTGGCTGGTGGTGGCTGGTAGGGGTATTATGGGTATTTTTTCAGCTTATTAGTCAAGGGTATATTTGTTATTTCACTTTTTTTATCTTGTCAGAAATCCATAGACCAATGCCGGAATTAGGGAGTTTTGTTATATCGGCACAATTTTTTGAAAGTTAGGGTTAGATTGGCACATACAATAATTAGTTAAGGTTAAATTGGCACTTTATGAAATTGCAGGGTTATATTAGCACTAAAGTCAGGGTTAAAAATGTATTTATCCAAAAGAGAGAGAGAGAGAGAGAGAAGATTACGAGTCTTGGTCTCTTTGGACTCTGTTGCAATATTTAATTCGGGTTTAAAAAAAGAGAAGATGATTTAAAATGATGATTTACACATGTGTGTGTATAGTTCCAATTTGATGTTATTGGTTTCTAAGGTTTCAGTTTTCGTAAGCTTTTCGCTTGGGCAGAATGTGTTTGTCTTATTGATGTTTTATTATTTCAAATTAATGTTTTCATGTGTGTTGATATGTCGATATTTTCTTTGATCTTTTATCCCTTTGCTGAAGTACTTTTGTGTTGCATTATCTTTTTTTTATGCTTATGTAATTACATTTGATGTTTCAGAAGCAAATGTTGTTGGTGGTTGTTCTGTGAGACAATCACACCGACTTAGGGGTGATCCTAATGTTGATTTGATATCAAGTTTTTCTCTTGTTTTTTTCTTTTTTGAATACTGCTTATTAATGTTTCCTATTTTTTTTTATTAATGCTGCTATTCTGTTTCAGGACTCTCCCCTGCGAAGAGGAGACAAAAGGAGAAAGCCAAGAGAAAGCTTGACTTGGTTGGTGAAGAAGGAACTTTAAAAGGAGCTGGTGATTGTAATTTGGATACTATGCTAGCTGAATCAGGTTCTAGTCTTGCTGATGAAGCTAAACCGAATAGTGTTGTTGCTGATGAGGCTGCTAATCTTGAGAGTTCGTCTTTTCCTTTTTTATTTACTTTTTTGAAATCTGTATATTAAAGTTTTATATTTTTTTTATTAATGTTGTTGGTATGTTTCAGGACTCTAGTCACCCGAGAAAAGACAGAAGGAGAAAGCTAAGTGACAGTTTAATTTGGTCGATGAAGATGAAACTTCAGAAGGATCTGATGGTCCCAATTTGGAGACGAACCTGCCTGAAGCATGTTCTAGTCCTGCTAATAAAGTTGCTGATTCTGAGATTCCGTCTCAAAGGAGGAAGTTGCGCAAATCTGTGGCTGTGAAGAAATCGAAGGTTGCTACTGTGGGTGTCAGTGGCAAAGGTATTGAAATTAAATTATTTGTATTCAATTTTTAACCTTTCAATATTTTATTCCCCTTCCTTATGGAATTTGATTTGATGTTTTAATTTTTGCAGTTGTTTATGTTGGTAAGGGTAAAAACCCTGTTACGAAGAATGACGATAGTTTGAAGAAGCAATAAAAAAAGGATGATGCTATTTTAGGTGAAGGTGTTAGTGTTGAGAGTCCCTCTAAGAAGAGGATGATGCGGAAGAATGTGGCTGTGAAGAAAGCTAAGGTTGCTGCTGAAGGTGTAAGTGGCAATGGTACTGTTTTAACTTTCTGATGTGATTTTTTAACATTATGGTATGATGTTTCATATTCTATAGTTAATTATTTAGGATTTCTATCTTTTTTTCATGATGCCAAGGTCTAATTATCTGGTTTGATTTTTTTAGTTGATGCTGGCAAGAAAAAAGGTGGTGAGAAACAAAAATTGAAATGTGGTGTTAGTGAAAAACAAGCTGCTGGGAAAGTTGTTGTGGATGATCGGATTTCTTCCGGTAGGATTTTTTTTAAAAAAAAGTTTTTAATACCTCTGGTTTTTAGATATCACTATTGATGTTTTATCATTTTGACATGATGTTTTAATTTTTGTAGATGATGAGGTGTTCAGTACTATTCCTGACACCCAAAATGTGCTAGACAATGTTGATGTTGTTGGAGGTGAAGGTGCTAGTGCTGAGAGTCCCTCTAGGAGGAGGATGCTGCGGAGAACTGTGGTTGTGAAGAAAGCTAAAGTAGCAGCTGAGGGTGTTCGTGGCAAAGGCACTCTTTAACTTTCTGATTTTATTTTTTGACATTATGGTATGATGTTTCATACCATAATGTATATGAGACAGGGGAAAAAGGCAGAGAAGGTATATGAGGAAGATGAAACAATTGCCGGAAAATCTTGGGTTAAGGGCGAGAAAGAACTAGCGAGAGAAGTGAAAGAAAGGAGTGAGAATTTGAAAAGACAAAAGGCAACAGAATCAAGATATTCTCAGGAGTTAGGAGCGATAGCGAAATAACGAGCAACCTTGGGAGACGCAAAATTTAAGAGGCACACATGCGAGAACCATCAAGGAACAGACATGTGACGAGCATTCAAGCAGGTAGGGTAACTGTCGAACTGCCAACTAGTAAAATTGAGTCATTATCCACTCGACAGTTCAAATTCTCGCAATCGCCAAGTTCTCCCACAAAGGGCATGGTTGAAGGAAATGCATAGAGCATGTTACATGAGCGCTACTGGCGCCTTGGAGGACCAACTTGGTCAAGAGAAGATTCAACCCTTCGCCCCAGCTTGACTAGGTCAGCAGACACTTAGTCTGGGGGAACTTGATAGGGTGCGGCCCAAAAGAACCGCAACCACAGATTTAGCCGATCAGGTGAACAAAGGACGAAGGCCCGAGCTAGGGAGTCATCCCATCAGGGGAAATAACGGACAACTGAGGTTAGGCTCGATGAACAAAGAACATGGAGGCGACGGGACAACGCCTATCACATC
>JAULKM010078140.1:0-27656 GCA_032355605.1 Rubia tinctorum
AAATTACCACAATCAATGTCATAATCAATACCGAAGATAAAATTAAAAGAAATGAAGATAAAATTTCCGGCTTGTATGAACCGGGTTATAAAATTTATATCTACTACATGTTGCATAATAAAACTTTAATATTACAACAAAAATTGTTTACCTTTTATTATTATAATTAAACTCCGTCTTTCCATAAGCATATGAAAATACCGTCTTTCCCAAGACCTTACCATAATAAATAACGACAAATAAAAAATTGATATTTAGAAACTACTTGTTACGATGAATTGAACAATATCATATACAAAAATATTATTGTTCGTAAATCTTTTCAAATATATTATCATTTAATAGGTAAGTATCATCCAGTACCCAGTCCCCATTAAATATATCACAAGAGGAAGGGGCGTTCAAATGGGAAGCACTATCCACTAGGGTAAGGTTGGGAAGAACATAGAGATACAGTAAGCCTATAGCCAACAGAAATGCTATCACTACAGGTACAGAAGTGGGGCGAGAAATCCAGGTCCTTGGAGTAATTCTGGGGCTGCCAATGCTCCAAGCCCTTTGTTTCAATGAAGCACTTCTACTCAAACTACTCATTACCATCACAAATCAATGAAGCAGTACATTTTGATTGAAACCACCTCAATCTGTGATCAACAAACGAAAAGGGTATCCAAATCTTACCGTAATCCAGACTCAATCAGATGCCTCGCACGTTTCTAATGCGTCTCCATATTGATAACAAAAGGAAAAGATTTGAATGGATGCTGAAGATTTCTGAAAAGGAAACGTGGAGCCTAAAAGTAGTTGAAAACTGGGCAATCTTTAATGGTGAGATTCGGGAAGCAGCAACCTGTTGTCTTTGGAAAAGAGGATATTAAAACCTGTGTCATGCACAACAGTTTCCATTTTGCAAGTTATGTTATTTGCATTGCAATCATTATTGTTCGACAAACATGTTTAACCATTAATAAGTTTACCTACGTATAATAACATTATACGACAAATAAAAAATTGATATTTAGAAACTACTTGTTACGATGAATTAAACAATATCATATACGATAATATTATTGTTCATAAATCTTTTCAAATATACGTTCAAACTTTAACCATGAATGTGATTTTTTTAAAAAAGAAAAGAAGGTAGAAGTGCAAATAAACTTGACACTGAGAGGGAGAATTCTAAAAGAATTACGGTAAAGTGATACCTTTCGGTAAGTCAGGAAAAAAATGGTTTCCTTTATAAGTACTATATTTATTCATTCATGATATATGCAAAATCTTGAAAAAGACAGTCTTTCCATAATCATATGGAAAGACGGGGTTTAATTAAAATTATAGAAAGATAATTTTTTTTGAAATATTAAAATTTTATTATGCAACATTTAAGAGTGATAGGTTTATGACCCAATTAATACAACCCGAAAATTTTATTTTGATTTCTTTAAATTTACACTTTAAACCTTGGTCTTTCCATAAGTTATGGAAAGACCGTCTTTCAAGAGACGGACACGATATATAACCCAACTAAAAATTTCAATTAAATGTTATATATCTCCCATTCACATACATAACTCAAAATATAATCAATTTATTTCTTTTAAAGGTTTATTATCAATTACCCAACCCCATCAAACTTTATCTCTCTATAGATTATTTTAATACTAAATATAAATAGTCCATACGTCTTGGATCAAATTACATACTTGGTTTTTTTAATACTATTCTCTACCAAAGTTTGACCATATTTGAACAGATATATGAATTACAATATTATTGTATATGATATTGTTGAATTCGTTTAAAAAGTAGTTTCTAAATATCAAATTTTTTATATTCCGTTATTATACGTATATTAACGATCAAACACGTTTCTTGAACAGTTGATTGCAGTGCAATTTGAAGTGGGACAAAGGGAATAGTATATTTTAAATATTCATTATTAATTAAATGTTATAATATTTAACTAAAAATATTTTCAAATTTTGTAAATAATTTGTTAATAATTAGAAATATAATAAACAAAATCAGAAACTTTTTTTTTGAAATAGGGAGAAGATGAGTATTGAGTTGCGCATTGAACTATGAAAATATTGGTCTCTATATGTTGGAAATGAAAATTGTAGTTTATTGCAATTAATTTTATTACAAAAATATTTAAAAAAGAAACATAAAATCAAATATGTAGATAAGGATATAAAATGATTAAATTGGATTTGATTTAGTATATTTCAACTAATGAGAATGTGACACGTGGCCGCACTCCCCACCCTCCCACCTTGCGAAATATCACTTTCGGCCCCTTGCATGTAATTGAGCTGTTGTAATTCCTTTTCCTTTTTTAAAAACCAAAATGTGGTGATCGAATGCCCGCGGTCACATATAAAGTCGGTCTTACAATTAAGGGGTCAAGATTTTGGTTGAAATCAAGTTTTGAACTTAGGGAAAGTGTGTCATTTCCATAAGTTTATAGATGTGCGACTTTAGATTTTACGTTAAAGATTATATTTTAAAATGAATGAATTATATTAAATTGTATTTTTTTTTAAAAATAAAAAAATTATATTTTATATGTTAAAACAAGTGATAATGTAAAAAAATAAAAAAAATAAAAAATTTAATTTTAAAATTTAATGTGTAATTTAAAAATACAGTATATAAGTGAAAAAAATACAATGAACCAAACATAAACCACCGATTAGGATATATCTTCATGAACTTATTAATAAAGCATTGAAAACTTAACTTTTGTAGTGTCCACCTAATACATCTAATTTAGTTAGAAAATGGTGTTAGATGGTTAGTGGTGCTACACATGTGTGTAATTAGTTGCTAATTTATTTTGTGTGGTTGTTTATAGACAATTGTTTTTCGGACCATTGTTCTAAACATTTTCAATGTTAGGAGAGTTTGCCGTGTATATAGTGAGTGGATTTGGAAACTTTGGTCTCCTTCAATAAATTTGTATCTGCACATTTTCTGAAGCCATCGATCATTTAATCAATAATTTTAATAATTTTACACAAATACTTATTGATGTGGTTGGTTTTTTCCTGAATAATGGCGATGATTAAAGGTCATCGTCCACTGATACTTTTCTTCCAGATTCCTGCAACCAAAGTCTCAGATTGGATTCGGGATAAAGGCCCCAGTGCTGACGTTAGCATTCTTCTTCTTTGGATTATAATTTTAAAGATGTATTTGTCACTTACATTGTTCTCTCGATTTCTTCTTTTATAAATAGGTTATTCGAGCCCCAGCTATCGGAGTAACATCCGACACGAGGGTGGAGCTGATCGTGGACCTCGTGATGGTTGCACGATTGCCTTATCTAGGGTTAACCACGATCTCTTGGTTGGTCATGACTTCTGAGGTGATTGTGTGCCCCGTAATTTTTTTCTTAGGGTTCTATGTTCCCTCCTTGTTAGCCCGATGGCACACGAGATAGCTCCGCTAGCTGTATTCAGCTATTTGAGTGTGACCTATGACTACCGTTTAGACCTAATATACACCATAAGCCCCCAACTCTGAAATGTCAAGGGATAAACATAGAACTATTATGTGCGCGTGAAAAGACTAGAGACCATAAAGATTTGAGTTTACTTTGGGCTGTAAACTTGTGTGACAAGTAGTATTCTAGCGTGACGCATAGTGGTGACCCAAGGGGTTTCGTGGGTGATTGGAAGCTGTTGTCCTCCCAAAATTTTCATGTTTGGATAACGAGAATTATTAGTATGTCGTTAAATGCGTGGAGTGGAATTTTTGAATTTAAAAAAGTTTCCAATTCACTGCCTTGATTCATATGCTCTACACTCATTTGTCATGGGTTTGGAAACTAAGGAGGTCCATGTAAGAAACATAATTATTGTTCGACACCCTCTTCGAAACTTGTTCTCTTTTTGTAACGCCGACACTTTTCTACTTCTTAGATTTCAAAAAGTAACTCCATTGAATGACAACTGTGTTATTTGCGCGTCTTGGTAACATCGAGTTGAATACGTGGGTACTTAAATCTATAGAAAGGTTTCTTTTAGAGAATTCTCTTCTCTTTGCCAATCTTCTCATACACCCGATTCCAAAGAATACTTACTTTCCTGCATTTTTGTGCAGATCCGTACTAGCCCAACCTCATAGTCGTGATTTGCTTCATCCTTTCAAATAAGCATTCTATTAGTTTCTTTTTTGTAATCTTGAATATGGAATCTCTTAGTTAACTTGTTACGCTTAATTTGGCCGAAAGGCCTCATGACCAGTATTTTCTACATTTGAGTTAGCTCAGAATTTTGTGACTTCCGATCTTTCCCCTAGGGATTTTGTTTTAGAGATTGGTCACCAATTAGGTTATGAGGACTCCTATAGTAGCGAAGTTAGTTCGCCTGAGCCTGAGCCTCATGGTAAAAGAGCAGGGGATCAATCAACGGAGAATATGATAGTAAACCGTGTTGGAGCTTGATTATCCCTGACCATGTCAATAGGTTGAAAAATTATTATCCATGTTTGGGATGTAGGGAAATAAGGTGATGGGAGCCATCACGAGCTCTAAAGAAAGAAAATATTTATACTTTAATGCAGATAAATGCTATAGAGTAGCTATTGGCAAGTCGGGGTCATCCACAGAGAAAAGGAGTCTTATCGAATGCTTATGTAGTATAAAAACTAAAACACTAGCATCAATGGTATATATATGACCTATCCAATTCTAATCAATCAAAACTAAGTAGCGAAGCAGCCACTTCATTGAACCGAGTTGACTCGCTAAATACACAAAGGGGCCAACCACGCCGCTTCACCCTTAAGTAACCAATCTCGAGAATAGTGGAAAGCACTACTCACCATATTACCCTCCGCTAGAACACGATCTAAGAGAAGGGAGTGCAATATGCGAGCCACAATCACATGTTCAAGGCTCTACATATAAAGACAAAGAACATCAGACAAAGTAAGTGACTTTTACTCTCTAGAAAAGCATAAGCAAGATTAACACTGACTAGAGCTCCGAAGCTTCCTCTTCGAGGATTGCTGCAGGGACTTATGCAGGTACTCAAAGAAGATGGACTCGCCGCAGCTGATTATGGGAACTATCACTACTCGGAAGGAATCCCCATTAGTGGTGCCGTCTGTGGGGATCTAATTTCTTTTCCGGTTTTTATAGTCCCTAGGAAAGGTTGGAGCCCATGCAAGAGCTACTATATATACAACAGACATGCAGAGGAAATTATTCTTACACTCAAGGAACCTAATGAGTAGAAAACTAGCTCATTAGGCTGGGAAAACTTGTGGCAACGGTACTTCCACACAATTATAAGTTTGCTACGTTAAATATGACCCACAATGAAGGTACACTCTAGTATCACAATTAGTTCTATGTAAAAAATATTCACACACACAATATATATGTATATATATAGAGCGAGTGAGATACATAGGCAAAGAGATTATAAATTTCTTTATATAGAAGACAATGCCATAGAGATCACTTAGCCTTGGAATTAGGCTCACTAAATCAAGAACAAATGAATAAAAGATCAAGTTTAAAAACCCAAGCATAACCATGCCCAGGTTAAGTGAGTACATTGAAGGGTTACACGAGGCACTGAAACAATGATAAATGGCTAAAAACTTAGATAGAAAAACACCGGTATAGGAATAACACAATGAAGTGTTATCAAATAAAATGCACGACTCGCAAAACGTCTTGAACCCCGATTAGAGTAGCGCGCCTATCCCGTGCCACAAAATCAACCCCCGGATCATTTGCCCACAAAAAACAAAGGAATATTATCCAAACAAACTGAGTTACTGAGGCGAGATTAGAATCACTATAACAAAATCAATTTTAATGAAATAATAGGAGTTATCGTATAATCAAGAAGAACTTCATTAATCTTAGATCTATACAAAAACTAAGGATTACAGCAAAATTTCCTGCCTAACCATGAAGCTTCTCCTAAGAAGAATTAGAAAATATTCTTTGGGAACCTATTACATAAATAAAATAGCCACTTAAGTCCCTAATTGTGCACTAGTTTGACCATAAAGGCCCCAAGAAGAGCAACTAAAGAATGGTTTCCCATTTTCTCATTGGACCTCCTATATTTCCGGAAGTCCCCGCGTGAAGGGGCATAGTCTCATCATTAAGTAGAGTACCCCAGCCGAACACACTCACGAAGACATTCCTCTATCACGAGTTTGTCAACCGAGTAGCCTATCTTTTTCTTCGGGCTTAGCCATTGCTAGTCTGGTCATTCCTCCATGAGTTGGTCATTTTTCAGCTCCCATGCCCAAGAGCCTCGCACATGGAGATTCTTCATCATCCTCTATCCCAACCCCACATTCGCTAATCTCACTCGCTGATTCTATTCATAATCACAAAATACAAACATACATAAGATAATAAATTTTATAACATAAACTAAATAACTTTAAAAATAAAAAACTTATGGCAAGCATGGAGATCTTCAAGACATCCTACAAGATATATAATCTAGACTTGCACCCCTACCAACTGAAGTAACTCCTCTAACTTACCCACACATTAGGGTTTAACACATAACTGTGAAACCCCCATCCCAATTTCAGGATAGCTTCGATATTCCCCATAACCCCATATAAACATGGAAGACCACAACCCACCATACCCATGGGGAAAATCCCCGATGAATGGACACCAACTTAGGCCCGATCACAACACACTCAAAACTATTACCACCCAGTCCTAGTCAGTAAAAACTAAGTAGCATAGAAGCCACTTCCCTGGGACGAATCATCTTGCTAAATAAACAAAGGGCCAACCACGACGCTTTTCCTTTAAGTAACAAATCCCAAGAATAGTGGAAAGCACTACACCTTATAATACCCTCCTCCAGACTATGATCTAAGAGAGGAATGCAATACACGGGCAACGATCTCACGTTCACGTAACTATAAACAAAAACAGAGAACACTAGACGAAGTAAGTGATTTTTACTCTCATAAAAGCATAAGCAAGATAAAAACTGACTAGAGAATTAGATATTTCTTTTAGGGACAGCCCCGAAGAATTTTGTAATACTCAAAGAAGATGGACTCATCACATATGCTGCCGAGAACTATCACTACTCGGAAGAAATCCACCGCATCAGTCACCTTGTGTATGTTGTAAACGAAGGAAGAGGGGGTTGGTTTGAAAGAAATTAAACTAATTAACTATGAAAATTAAGAAACAAAGGATGCATTAACATGCAATTATTGCATAAATTATAAAACAAGATTCTAACAAAAATAGGGGGTAACTGGTTCACATGCTTAGAATATCCATTTATCCTTGATTTATTGTTTTACTCTAATGCCTAAATCCCCGAGGACATCTCCCCTCAACATCTCTCACCTCCCTATAGTTTTTCTAGAGATGGTTTATCGGCTACCCTCTAATCCTTACTCTTGAGGTTAATCTATGCATAATTATATCTATTGACTAACCCCATGCATAGCACTAAACATCAAGACCCGACGTGACCAGTTATTTTAGACAAAGCTCCATCTAGCTAGGACATCAATGGCTAAATTGTGTCCTTTATACTAAAACTCTATTGCTTGTTCTAGTGGCTATATTAGACACAAAGAAAGAACCTTACAAGTTAATTATTAGCCTCGAATGTGATCACAACAAATTACAACTAGTTGTCACTTCTAGATGCAACCTCACAACGGTAACTAAGACAAACTCAATCGCATCCCCAAATCTAATATAATTAATTAATCGATAATTGCGACTAGTTCTCACCCCTAAGCACAATCTTAACATGAATTAATGACAAAACCGACAAAAAAAATGATATCTTTTGGGTTTATTCCTGAGCCTAACAATTAGTCAATTCATAATCATAATTAGTTTTCATCCTAATCTTAATCATGCATTAATTATAAACATTAAACACAAACACAATGATAAAAATGGAAAAAGATAGAACAAACCCCAATCTCACAATATCAAGCTAAACAATTTTACCAATTGCTCCCAAAAACCAATCTAGCCTAGATAATGTAAACCCTTAACAAAAAATAATTATTAATGAAAAGCAAGAAATAAATGAAGAGAACACAATGTGAAAAAAAGATTTTTTCCTAGAAGTTTGAACCCTGATCTATTGGGGTAAAAAAGTGTTTTTATAGGAGAGAGGAAAGAGAAGGCTAAAAGCTACGGCCAACCCCTAGTTTTAGTTGGTTATCACGGACTGTGCATATGTACATGGTCCACGATCTGGGTATAGTTCCCGCTCTTGGGCCTGCAAACTGAGTGTTGCGGATCATGCATATTTGCATGGTCTACGAGGTGGATGCTGATCTTCACTCTAGTCCGCAGACTAAAAATCATGGATTGTGCATATTTGCACGATGCACGATGCACGAGCTGGACGTTGGTCCATGAGCTAGGGTTCTTCATCCTTCTTAGCTCGCCTTTTGCCTTGTCTTCACTTTTCTACAAAACTTCTTCTACCACTTTGGAAGTGACCTTCCTCCTACGACTCTTTCAAGTGGCATTCTTCCGATGATTTGATTTTTGTTTCACATCAAAACTCCAATCCTCGACCCAATCATGGAATGAATTGGTTATACAATCAAACACTTGATAAATAAAGAAGTTAGGATACAAAATCATGAGATGTGATCCTAATATTCTAATTACAAAAGTATCTACTTCTCTAAAGCAAAAACTACAATCTATTAGAATTACGAGTATTAAATCTACTAAAAAGATAGTATAAAATGAGCACATCATTAAGGTTCCCCTTTCAAGGGATACTTTTCAAACTCCTCCTAGTAAATTTATGTTAGTGTATGGAGAAGTGTGGTCTGTCCGTGCCAGTCCTTGGATATTTGCTTCATGTTTTGAACAATTATAGGTTAGTTCTTTACTAGCTTAATCCCAAGGGGATTACTGTGATGATAGATTTTAAGAGTGTGTGAAAAAAAGATGGTGTATTCTTCGTGGTGACCTACTCCGCCAGTTTTATCAACTTTGTAGATTGTAGAATTGCTTTGATGAGTTTACCTTTATCCCGCCATTGCTAATATGGAGTTGGTGACAAATTTCCCCAGCAATTTTGGTGTATGGAGAGAGAATTTATTTTGTGAAGATAGATGGCGATTGATGAGACGTCAAATACATATTTTCTTAGAGAATTTAACATCTCCTTTTTCAATGCTTTTGTTGGTTGATAGTTAGATTTAGATAGGTTTTGCATTTTAGGAAGTTAGAACCATTATTTTTTGTTTTCTTATATGAATTCTCTATTTTGTGTCCTAACAGGATGTTACTCTTGTGAGTATCTAGATCCCTTTTTGTGATCTTTAAATATTACTCATGAATGAAGAACATCCGCAATGATGGTAGCATATTGAAGGCTAATCGCAAGGTTGGTAGAACAATGAAGGCCATTAAGCTTAAAATTGTAGAATATTGAAGATCACAGAAGAAGGAAGCTAAAATTCTGGAAGAAAGCAAGAAGGCACAGACCTTGCAGTATTGCACTACCCTTGTAAACATTTGGTGCCCAAGGGAAGCTCCAGGACATGGGTGGTGCATATTAACACATCCCATGCAATCAGAGGAAGGAAATAAAGGCTTCAATACACGGGCTGTGCAATTAGTACGACCCTAACAAGAAGCATGACATAAGACCAAGCTCCAGGATATGGGTCATGCAGAACTGCACGACGCGTGCAAGCGGTTAGCACTGAGGCATCCTTCCAGGTACAGTCCGTGCATATGTGCACAAACCATACCACATAAATTGTACAAACCTGAACAGGTCGTGCACATCTAGCAACTAGGGTTTGAGAGTTATGCTTTTGAGCCTTTTTCTCTCTTCACTATATAATTACCTAATTCTTATAGGTTAAAGAGAGGACAATTGCATTTAGTTTAGATCTAGTTTTTCACTCTCTCTCTCTCTCTTCATTCATATCACATTCCTATATCATTTAATCCATTTAATGTCATGGGTTTGATCCTAGTAGCGTAAAATATGCCTTAGAGATATTTGTAAGCATGTTTAAACATTTGATTTGTGAGACTTTGAGATTCATGTCTATTAATTAGGCTATAAATATCATGCTTAATTTTTTCTTTTGCTTCTTGACATAATTTATGTATTAAATGTGATTAGGATGTACACCTAGTTAGCTTCGTGCTTGATTTAGTGCTAGACTTTGAACTTAATCTGGGAGTGTTACTTTACCAAACTAGCTTGTAGCTTTGTGAGCACCGGGGGGTAACACTAACCTTGTGAGCTACTGGGATGGTAATATGGTGATACTGTAATTGGTATACTGATGCAAAAAACTTGGGAGCATTGGGAAATCGGGCCGGGTGTTGTTGAAATCCCAACGGGGGTTGTGTGGTCACTACCCGAGAGCTAGAGTCTTAGTTTGGGGCGACAAGAATTATGCCAACCCAAGGGTTATCATGAGATAGTGATTTATGAAGCATAAGGGGTTGATGATGGGTATTCATGATGGAGTTCCCGATGATCTATACCACTATCAAGTTTAATATGCGATTACAACAAGGCATTGACCTTTAAGCTAGAGATTATTAACCCCAGTAGTGAGGGCTAGAGTCATTGCTGAATAAGCACTTATCTATGCTATTTGTGGAGAATGTTAAGGAGAGGGAAAAACCAACGGTGTGACAGCTCGTGGGAGTTCCAAGGGGATTAATATCTCCACATCGTGTGATATAGCATATAGATAGAAGTATAGTTCTTAAATACGAATAGAGGTATAAGATCAAATAATAAAATTTAATCATGTGATGATAATACCACTAAGGATAGTAAATCATATCTTAATCTCATTGTTTTTATAAGATCGTAGTTATTATTATAATTGTCTCAACACAAACCCCTCTTATGTATGTTATTCCCGACACACACTAGGGGTGACACCTGTGGGTAAATTTTTTTATGCTATCTCTTAAATTTCTTTATCCCTGTGGATGATGGATGGATTTTCCAGTGTATACTCTATAGTAGAAAGGAGTAAAAACAAGAGAAACACTATAAATCTATATCTTTGAACTACAATCCTGCGGGGTTTCTAATGGTGCCTTCGAGGTCCTTTCAAATTTTGGCGCCAGTGCCGAGGATTTAGGAAATATTTGATTGATAACTATCTTAGTTAGTTGAGTTTTATTTTATTTTGTGCTTTTGTAGTTTTTGTGTTGAGCTCTTGTTTGTTTTCTTGAAGTATTCTCACATGGTTGCTAGTGTTTGTTTAAGAATGAGTACTTTTTAGCTCATTTTTTATGGTACATACACTCATACCACTAACTTAGGATCTCTACATTGGTTACCTCAAACCACATGTAGAGGCAGAAGAAGAAGGATACATATTAAGGAAGTTCCTTAAAGGCTAGTTGATACAGAGACAGTGAATTCAATGGCCAAGGATAACAGAACCCTTAGAGAGTTAATGGCTCTAAATCTAGGGAATCAACCTCTCTGCATCATTTTTCCACCTCTGCTTGAAAATGTGACATATGAGCTCAATTCGGGAATGATACAGTGCTTGCCTACTTTTCATGCCAATGTCCGGAGAGGATTCGAACAAGCACCTCTACGATTTCCACCTTGTCTGCACTAATATGAAGCCCTCAGGAATTTTAGAAGAATATTACAACCTTTGGTTTTCCCCTTTTCACTTAGATATCCCGTTAAAGACTGGTTGTACTATTTATCCCCGGGGTACATTACAGGTTGGATGGACATGAAGATGCACTTTTTGGAGAAGTTCTTCCCCACGCCAAAGTTTTTTGAGCTAAAGAAAAAGCTTTCCAATATTTCCCAAGACTGTTTATGATTATTGGGAAATGTTCAAGAGCATCTTGGCTAGTTTTCCATATCACCCCTTCAAAGATAGTGATTTGGTCTACTATTTCTTCGGAGGCTTATGAGATGATGTGATGAGAATGGTGAATGCATCTTGCAATGGTTCCATTGCAAACCAGAGCCCGAAGGATGCCATGGCACTTTTTGAGAAAAGGGAAAATGGAACAAGGTATCTTGGCACAAGATCAAGGACCCAAACCGATGAGGAGTTGAGCCACTCTTCTAAGCTAGATGAACAAGTTCAAGAGCTTTGTTTGGTGATGAAGGGATTTATGAAAGGGAGGGTTCAACACCCTAGAGTGTGTGGCATGTGTGAATTAGATCATCCGACCGACATGTGTCCCAAGTGAATGATGAATTCGAATAAGTGAAAGCCCTAGACTACCAATAAGGGAAAAGGTATAGAGGAAATATGTAGTTTTCAAGGGGTTAACCATAAGGTTTCTAACAAAACCAAGGAGTAGAAAGGAACTAAGACCCATATGCGAACTCCTTGAACTCTTGCTACTGAGACCACCCCAAATTCCGTTGAAGAGATAAGCAAGAAGGACAAAACAACTACAAGGGAAGTCAATGGTACAATCGAGGGGGAACTCCACAAACCTACCCGAGGGGTGAAGACACTTATAACAATAGAGGGGGAACTTTCAAGTCGGAGCGTGAAAAACTTATGAACGTGATTGCTCAAGTGACAAAGAGTAACGAAATATTAATAGAAAAGACTAGGAGAGACATTGGAGAGTTCGGTATAAGGGCCTTCTTAAGAATCAAGAATCTCAAGGTACAAGTAGGTCAATTATCCAATTAGGTGAGCTAACTTGAGGCTAGAAATTTTGAGAAACTCCCTTCTCAACACAAAGTCAATCCGGGGAAAAGTGTGAGCGCAATTATATTGCGAAATGGGAAGGAAGTGCGATCCCGAGAAGGAGATATTGTAAGAGGAAGATCACTTTGTGGATAATTCAATGCAAGGTTTGAAGAGAGTGAAGTTTATGTTGAGAAAAGAATCGAGGAAGTGGAGTCTGAGCCTAAGATTGAAAGAGATTGCTCAAACCGGGATCCCCCTACCCAAAAGAAGGAAAAAGTTCCTCCGTTTCTGGAGGCATTTAGAGCTAAGGCAAAGGTGGGCATGAACGATGAAGAAATACAAAAAATCTTCAAGTGTTGTGAGGTTAGTATCCCTCTAATTAATGTTATAGATCAAATTCCCTTTTATGGTAAGTTTTTGAAAAATGCATGTACAAAAAAGAGGACTAAGCCAATTAAGAAGGTAGGGAAATTCAAAATTACAGGATTATCCACTTTGCGTCACAAGAGCTTACCTAAGAAATATGGTGATCTTGGAATGTTTTTTATTCCTATAGGATTAGGCGGTAAAATTGTCAATGACGCTATGAAGACTTAGGGGCCTATGTAAATGTGATACCTTTTCCCTTTATAAGGATCTTAACCTTGGTGAATTTTTAGGAAAACTTGTGTTTCCGGTAGATTTCTATGTTGTTGACACGATGCATGGTGGACATGCTCCCCTAATTCTACTGGGGAGACCATTCTTTAAAATGTCAAGAACAAAGATTGATGTCCATGAAGGAACACTCAATAACCCGCACCCCGTGGGGTCATTTAATTCCCGCAGAGTGCGTCCAAAGATAGAATTTGTAATGTTGCTCCCATACTACTGCTAACTACAATAAAGTAGCTAGTGGCATGTCCGGGGTCGTCCACAGAGACACTAGAATTTAACGGTTAGCTCGACACAACCCATAATCGGGTGTCACCCCTTTCGTGTGTCAGGAATAACTAGTGCTTTAAACATAAAATGGGGGGAGGGGGGTTGTGACTAACAAACTACTTAGCATGCAAGCAACAAGATTTAAACTATGATTAACTAGTCTTAGAGGTATTTGCTTAACATGACCGATTAAATGACTTTGATTCTAGATTCTATCACATATAAACATATAAACCTAATCTCATGCCTATGTTGCATAGTGTGGAGATGGATGGAAATTTCCATCTCACTGCCTCCGTAATTAGAGATGTGCTCCAATCATTCTGACTCCGGATTTCATCCCTGTCATCTCACTCCCAATGCTAATGCACCCTCACTTAAAGGATCTAAGCCTTACGTAGATAGCAACCATTAGATATGAGATTAAGGACACTACGTTCTGGGCTCTCCACTATGGACACTAACTCTAAGCCTAGAGAGGCAAAGGAATTGGAATCTCATGATGACTCTAGGGTTGATATAACCCTAGTCGTTACAAACTACAATGCCTATATATCGATGGTAAGCCAAAGGTTTCTTCTTGTTAGGAGATTCATTACGGAAACCCTCGGTCAACCGCTCATAACATGCAATCACTCATATAACTAGCCAATTAGAATTAACATTTTTTTCAAATTGGCTTTATGTAGTATGAATGCACTCATCTCCCGGTGTCTTGAGCCTACGAGGTTGTTAGTCTAATGATGAGATTCTAGAAGCATGTGTTTCCTAATTCATTTAGCACATCCCTTAGTATCTTTTGTGTGGTAGATTGCTAGTTTTAGATTAGTTTACATTACAAGGGGTTTAGATGGCCAGTTGTTTTTCTTGCCTAAATCCGTCATTTTGTGACTTATTTAGACGTAATGGATACTATGTCCTAACAAGCATCTAGATTCTATTTTGTGAGCTTATTTGTAGATTGGTCGTAAACACTTCAGAGTAACTTAGTGAAGGCCATTTGTAATAATGGTAGAAGATAGTTGAAGGCCATTCACAAGAATGGTAGTAGACCGAAGGCCACAATCATGGTAGTAAATGGGATGCGTTGAAGAAAAGAGTCAAATCTGGAAAGAAGTTAAGACTGCCATTGCCATTCTGGAAAGAAGTGTAGACATTGAAATTGCCAACCCGATGACTAGCGAGACTAAGTCCTGGCGTGGGCCGTGCCCTTTTTTCACGGCCCCTGTGCTCAGAACGTGAAGACACAAACCTCCAGTCCGCTGCCCACACCCAATTGCGTAGTTGCGCCATTAGAAGCCAAAGATCATGACTCCAGATAGCGGGATGCGAGATTGTATACGTGTTTTATCGCTCAGATTGCTTAGAATGCCTTTTAGCCGGTGACCCCGTGATTTTATGCAGGCTGCGTGATCACTTTGGCAGAGGAAAGCCGCCAATCCGTCCGTGTACTTTTGCACGAGTTGTGCGGCTTGGGTCATGTGCTATTTCATAGCCAGTTCCGATGTGAATGCTTGGCTTTTCCTTTGTTTTAGGCTTCTCCTAGGCCTATTTCCACCGACTATATAAAGAGGCACTAGTCTACTAGGGTTGAGGCATCAAAGAAGTTGTAATTTCATTTTCCTAGTTCTAAGAGTAGGTAGAGAGAGAAAGAGACTAACTCTTCTCTTCTCTTCTCATTTACTATTTCTTATTCCATATCTATGACATTGAATCCAATGACCATATTGGGCTCAATGTCCATGGTTTAATTACTTGGGGATTTTAGTTGTGCTTATTACTCTTATGAGATGCATGTTATATATATATATATATATATATTCTATGATGCACCGCAGTTTCATATATGATATGTTATCGTACTAGGCTTAATTGCTACCTTGGGAGTGTTGGGATAGGCGTATTGTAGGTTCTTGAGTACCGACTTTGTGAGTGTATGCATATATGATTGAGAGTACCATTTCAATTGTTATAGCCTAGCCTTATTGCCTCATTGTGTAATAATGTTCATGTTAGGAAAGGTATTGGCCCTAAAGGGGGTTCAAGGTACCCTTGGTGTATCCTGGTAGGATGGGCATGATAGTTTGTAGCAACTAGGGTTATTGTGTAGCAACCATCTTCCTTTAAACGCTAAAGTCATCATGAGATACCAATTCCTTTTCCTCTATAGGCTTAGGGGAAAGCGTTTATACTGGAGTCTCCAAGATGTATTTTCCTTACTCTCATATCTAACGGTTGTTACCATTGCAAGGCTAGTGCTTAGGCACTTATTCCTTTAAGTGGGGGAGGTGGTGGTGATAGTTTAAAAGTGGCCAATGTACCTTTGTGTGACATACATTGGGAATGTCCTACTATCACCCAAACTATGTGACATAGACATGAGATAGGTTTATGTGTCTTATATGCGATATAATCTAGGATCAAATTCATTCATCAGTTATGTTATGCAAAGATCCCCAAGCCTAGTTTAATATAGTTAATCTCTCTGAATTGCATAATTAGTAGTTGTTAGATAAAACTCCCCAATCCTATGTTTTTAGAACTAGTTATTCCTGACACACAATCAGAGTGACGCCTGATTATGAGTTGTGTTTAGTTAACTTTTGAATTATAAAAATCTCTGTGGATGACCCTGGACTTGCCACTAGCTACTTTATGGTAGTTGGTAGTGAGCATACGAGAGCATCATATAAATTCTATCTTTGATCTTCCTAGCGCTTGGCGGGTTAGTACTGCTCTCCTGTGAAAAGGTTGGTGTTATTAACGACCCCGCAGAATACAGATCATCTAATCCTCTGAAGATAGCATTTAATAGCCTAGCATAATATTATACTATTCATAGAATTATGGATTCATCATAAAGCATGTCATAGAATAAATCATACATGAATGGAAACTACAAATCATACACAAATATTTATAAGACACAGAAAATAGGCTGATCTAGAATTTCATAAAATCATAAATCATGTCTTGAATACAATTATTACCACATGATAATAACTACTCTACTACTATTAAATCCATGGAATTCATTGAATTAAATGCCATGGATCTAAGAACTAAATGAAGGAAGAAGAAGAAGAACCCTAGAGAGAATTTCTCCTTGCATCCCTTCCTACTTAACTACTTCTAAGATCTACATTATGCCACTTCATAAACCATGGGAGACTAAAGACTCCTTTTATAGGAGAAGATAAAAGGACCTTAAAATCCCAAGTTTGGAAACCCTAGTGCCACGCTGGCAGGACCCGTGCCATAATGCACACGTCGGTCATCAAGGCACGTGCAATCATGCACTGGGCATCGTCTGGGCATGCTGCAAAACACAAACTGAGCTTCTATTTTTCCCAATCAATCGGCACGATCCCATCCTAATAAGACATAGAAATTAACCAAGCCAATTTGCACGACCCTTTGTCTAGGTCTTCGTTTCTTCCTTCTGAGCGCACGGGGCATACCAAAATGCATGTCCCATCTTCTGGACTTGAGTCTCCACATGTTATTTGTGTACGGGCCTTGTAAGCATGCATGACCCCTCTTAGGCCCCAACTTGGCTGAAAAGAGGCATTGGCATGGGTATTACCATTTTATATGTTCCGTGCCGCTTCTTCGACACTTCCAACACTTGAATTTTTTTCTTCAACTTTTATACGCCGCTATAGGTGAACTACTGATCCTATTTGGGAGTTTTTTAGTTGATTTTATTTTGCTCGAAAATAAAAATATAACGGTGCCACTTTCGAATGCTGATTCTTCTTGGATTGTTCCCAGAATTCGATTCAAACTCTCAGATCACAATTCATCTGCTTCATTGTCTTCCTTCTTTGACCATTCTATCTTCTACAACATTTTGACTCGTGGCCTTCAGTATTCTACCAATATTACAGTTGGCCTTCACCAAGCAACTCCTAAGTGCTTATGAGAGATCTACTAATGAAGCTCACAAATAGGATCTAGATGCTCGTAAGGACCAAAATCTATTAGACCTAAAATAGGCTATAAAATGAAGGATTTGGACATGACAACCGAAAATGGTCATCTAAATCCCTTATTATGTAAACCTACCTAAATCTAGCAATCTACCAACCAAAAAAAATAAAAGAGATGTTAAATGCTTTGGAAAGTACATGCATTTGACGTCTCATCACTCACCCTAGAGGATAATGGGGACAAAATAGATTTTGAAATTTATGAGTCCAATCATGCATTTACTTCCTCTAAATCATGTAATGGCATTGATATTTGTTATGGGAATAATCTTGATGATAAATATTGCATGGAAGAAATATTGTTGAACCCTTACATGATATTGAAACTCTGTACGCTCTTTCTTTAATGAATGAGAATTTGGTTGATACTTGTGATGAAAAGCATGTTGTTGGTGTTCCTAATGCTAAGATAAATCTCTGCTCTTCAATTGCTATGGAAACTAATATGCAGCGGATAAAGAAGTGAGGGAAGGAATTAAAACCTTCTAGACCTCCTCCTATGGCCAAAGTGAAACCTAAAGTATCGGCCATAATGAAGGATGGACATGTATGGGTTGTCGTACCCAAGGTGAAAGGTAGGGCTTAACAAATGTTGAGACCCATCCATAATGATGCAGTTATGGGTGGAGTTGCCGATGGTGACTCTGGAGACCCACTGGTAAGATTTAATTGATCTATGTATGGATGAAAAATAAGTTGTGAGGACAACAATAAAGAAATGATACTTTGGATTTTTCTTGAAATTGTGTTATTGTTAGTGTTTGTGTGTTAATTTGTGTTATTTGGTGGTATTTTAAGAATGTTAATTCATCAAAGTTTGTGGTAGAACATATATATGTTTATTGTTTGTGTTTTTGAGTGAAGGTTTAGGTTTTGGCCATAAGGGAGAAGTCAATGAGGTTTTCATCCCATAATGGATATTGGAGAACAGGTCGAGCCCGAGGATTCATTCATGCAGCACAACCCGTGCCGAATGAAGGGGCACAGAGCATTCAAGTGGCATGGACCGTGTAGATCAGGACGGTCCATGCAAAGGAAGCTGAACCAACTTTGTCGCCCATGCTACCCAATCAAGCGGCACGAGCCTATCCTTAAACACGAGTAGAGGCCTCAGATTTTTCATCTCCATTCGTGAAAAAAAAACCCATATGACCATTCAAATCTTCCTAACTCCCTCAATTCTCAACCAAATTCGATAAAATTTGTCCCAAAATACTCCCCTTCACACCTCACACAAACCCCAACAACAATCTGCCCCCAAAACAACCAAAATTTGGCCAGATTTGACCTTTCCCTCCTCCAAAAAATTGAAGATTTTCTCCCAGGACTAAATTTTTTGACCAAATCAACGAAATTTGTCCCAAAACACTCCCCTTCACACTGCACATAAACCTCAATAACAATATTCTCCTAAAACAACCAAAATTTGGGCGGATTTGACCTTTCCCTCTTCCATATTTTTGAATTTTCTCCCAAAACTAAAAAAATTGACCAACTCAGAGTGAATTGGGAATCGGAATTGATTGTGCTTCATTTTTAGGAGAGTTTCACACACTTTTCATGAAGTGATTCACCAAATTTCCATCGTAGATTCTCACAAGGTACTGTGCGAACTTTAACATCCAATTGTCTTAATTTGGTGTTTTATTTTGCTTGTTTACTGGTATCGATATTATTACCATGGTTGCAGGTTGGTAGTTTGTAAATTTGGAAATTATGTGATATACACCTCCCTTAACCACGCTAAGTCCGAAGCAAAGACAATACCTTGAGCCATGCAAACCAAGTAAATGACGATTTGCAGAGGAAGAGAGATAACTTTGCTAACAGCAACATCTCATCTGGAGTGAGCCATCCTATGGGAACCTAGAAGAAGAGAAGGTTCTTATCTATAACCATGCCACTAAAACCATGATCTAAGAACATGACCCTTGATATGTAGAGATTGTGGAATATATCACCCATAAGAGGTGATCCGTGCAATCACAGAGGTAATGAATTTTTATATCACTAATAATATATTGATTATTTACTGATTTAGGCATCTGAGAGGATTTTGGGGACTTTCCCGGGATCTTTCTATGTAGGATTCATAAGGGTGATAAATATTGCAATGCTGAATCTAGATATTCTGCTGGTCCAAAAGAAATTCCCCGCATCAGTATCAATTTTTTTTATTTCAGGCCTTTATGTTATCAAAAGGAGCCCAAATTCCACATCAAAGAGAAAAAAATTATAAATTCGAGAATAGTCGTACATATTAGCAAGGTGGAATTTAATAAACGACTATAATGTATAGACGAAAACTAGCCACCATAAACAAATAGTTGGTGGGTGCAACTACAATAGAAGCTTGGAAATTTGTAGCCATGAGTTGGGAACCATAGCCCATGGTAATAGAAATAACAAAGCAAACTAGCTGTAGGGATAGCTTTCAACAAAACATAACACTGATGAAATTAGCTATAGGACAAGTCGGGAAAGCCTCGAATAGGGCAAATTAGAAAGCCTTGAACAAGCAGAATTAGAGGAAAGCAACGAAAGGAACTAGATTTGGTCACACAACGATAATACATTGTAGCAACACATCATCATAGATACGTTACATTTACACCTAGGTACGTAAAACACAAATGACCATCTCGAGCTATTTATAGTTTGATTCCTAAGTAGAATATGTTTACCCATAAAGGATGTAGGAGTAGAATACCCAAATAGCTATGGAATTAAGATTGTCACATGCACGAATAAAAACAAAGTGCAATACACTTGTAAAAATTACATTTGAAATCTATATAAGAGCCTACAAAACCGCAACGAAAGAAAAAGGATACACTTTATCCCTTGACACTTGTTTTAGTATAATTTATGTTAAAAATTTAACAAATTTAAGAGTAGTAAAAAGACCGCTGGATACATAGTAAGTAACATAACCCAAAGTGGTGAGTCAACCCAGCCTGGTGCAGATTCCTACAGCACCAGGATCTGCACCATAGGAGAAGCTTCGGTGAAGGCGATATCATTGTTACATTTAAATCCCCCTCGAGGATGCTCGACCTAAAAGTGGGCAAGTATAACATGGACTCGAGGGCGTTCCCAAGGCTTTCTGATGGCACGAGCCATGCCAAGTTGCATGGCTCATCATCTGGAGCTCTTTCTATTATTTTCGAGTGCCTAGGTCGTGCTTGATTGCACATTCAAAGAATAAGTGGGTCCCCACCGTGGTTTCTTAGGTTATTCCCCTTTTTGGGCCTTTTTATCTTTCTTTTGCCCAAAAATGTTGAATCCAATGAAATACATGGATTCAATATTTAGGGAGTAGGGATCTAGTTTGGGGACTATATTTGTATTCATGTGTTGATGTTTATTTTGTGATATTTCTAGATCTACCTATTTCTATGTGTTTTGTGATCATTATGTTGGCGTGTTCTTAATAATCTTATGAATTCTATGAAATTCATACTTTGTTGGCACACAATCGAGTCTACATTCATGTTGGCGCACTATTTCTACTCCCCGATTAAGGAAACCTGGATGCGCTTGGGGTTCGATAGTTTGGAACTGGGTGTGTGCATAAAGGTTACCGTTGTTAATCATCATGATAAAAAATGCATCTAGTTAGCCGACCAAAAAGGTCCGAAGGGTTTCGTGTAGAGATAGAGTAGGTAGAAAACTAGGATTATTGTTGATCCTAGAAACCATCAATAAGATGGCTACTTTCTTTGCCTTTGTTGGCCAACATGTAGTTTTGTTCGTGGTGTTCCACCCGGGACTTAATCAAACGAGAGAGAAACAGACCTGCATAATGTGCCATAGCCGTTGTTGCACTTTTCTAGCTGCGGAGGTGAGGCCGATGGAAGATTTTATACGCGCACCTCTATGTGACAAATAGGGGGAAGTTTTGACCATTCTTCGCACCACGTGATACAAACACTAGAATATGGTTAAGTTCTTGTACTTGATGAAATTGATGACCGAAATAATATCAACTAGTTACACAAATATTTCCCAAGTGCTTATTATTATAGTTTATTCCATTGATTGCATGCTTGTAGTTGATATATGAAAATCTCCCCAGTGGTTATTTTCACAACACTCTTTATTCCTAACATGTGGTCGGATTGACCCGCAGTACTTGCCACCATCTACCATTCTTGGTAGTATAGTAGTCGGAATGAGAGAAACATATAAATTCTATCTTTTACCCCTAACCGTCCTCCTCTCTTATTCAACGATGCTCAGGAGGGGGCGGGTCATTACAAAAATATCCCCATGTCTTAGCTTAATATAGTTTAGTGTCTTATTTTTCATGTTCAGTAGTTTATAGACAAACCCCTCCCCCCCAAAAAAAATCCTTTTTTGTAACACTAGCTATTCTTGACACAGTCAGAGTGACGACTGATTGTGCATCTTGCATAATTAACTTTTGAATCCTAGCATCTCTGTGGATGACCCTGGACTTGCCACTAGCTACCCTTCAGTAGATTTTAGTGAGTACAGGAACACCATATAAATTTCTATCTTTGATCTACCATCGCTCCACGGGTAATTAATCTCCCAAAAGGTTGGTTTATTAGAGACCTCGCAGTACAAATCAATACTATGTATATAATTATGTATGCATTATAAAGCATGAAATGGCATAAATAATTCATGAATGAGAAAAACAAATCATAAACAAATATTCATAGGATATAGAACAAAAGGTAATCTAAAATCTCATAAAATCATAATAAAGTTATTAATACAAATACTACCCAAAGATAATAACTAATCTAGAGACATTAAATCCAAAGAATCATTGGATTTAATGAGATAATGCTAGAACAAGAGAAATAAATGAAGAGAGGGAAAATCCTCCACTTTCCCTTACTACTCATAAGAATAACAATAATGATCCGAATCTCCTTGTTCTTTATCCCTAGAAGAAATTAGGATAGTATATATAGAATATGAGTTTTGGGACTTAAAAGGCCCAAAAAGGGGAGAAAAGCTAAGCAGCTACGCATGCCATGTTGGCACTCCTCGTGTAATAGTGTACACGTCGGCCGACACAGCCCATGCAAAGAGACATAAGGTATGGACTGGAGGGGTAATATGCTCATTTCTGATGGCATAGGTTGTGCCAAAATGCATGGCTCATTAATTTGAGCTTCCTTCTGTGGCTTCTGATGGCACGGCTTGTGCCAAAGTGCATGGCCCATCCTCTGGAATGTCGTTCCTTGACTTCTGATAGCACAATCCATGCCAACGTGCATGGCCCATCGTTTGACCCCATGTTTTCTTTGTTTCTTGAGCATGGGCCATGCTGGTTTGCACAACCCTTAGCCTTGTTCCATTGGCACGAGCTATGGTAGGGGCCGTGCCAAGTTACACGGCCCGTGTCATTTTTTGACTTTTCCAGAACTTGCTCTTTTTTCACTGTAACTATCTATTACCACATTTTTTACTCATGACCTTCAATCTTCTACCATCCTTGTGAATAACCTTATAAAAATTGTTTGAAGTGCTTACGAGTGATCTACAAATGAAGCTCACAAAAAGATCTAAATGCTCGTAAGGATCAAAATCCATTAGAACTAAAATATGCTACAAAATGAAGGATTTAGATAAGGCAACCGAAAATGGTCATCTAAACCCGTTAGAATATTAACCTACATAAATATAGCAACCCACCAACCAAAAGATAATAAAATTGATATTAAATGCTTCGGAAAATACACGTATTTGACGTCTCATCAAATGCCTTAATATTGATAAGCGTGGATGGATTGGCATTTCCTGGCGAGGAAAAACCGTGCAAGTACTTTTACAAATAGTACTTTGTGAAGAAGAAGTGGTCACTCTTCGACTAGAAGTAGTTTCAGAAGACACTTGACGCAGCAGAGCATAGAAAGAGGAAAGGGTTGAAGAAGGTAAAGTTATTGATGCACTCACATATTTTATTTATAAAAAAATTATTATTAGTTGCATTGATATTTTTGTATTTCAGGGGATTTTTGCCTGAAATTTGTTAAAATAATGAAGAACTTCTACAAATGGGTTCACAATGAGGTGTGCCAATTGAGAGAGTCTATATTGAAACTTGAATGCAAGAAACATGCATATGAGAGATTGTTTAAAGTTTCAACGATACCCCTCTTCAAGTGATGCTCTTCCATGTGATATATGTTTAGCTTTGGTTGGCTATATATCTAAACTTTGTTATATTGTGAGGGAGTTTGTATTTGAATGAATTTAATGTGTTGATGATCAAAATCCTAGGATTTGATGATGATTATCCTCACATTTGAATTTTCAATAATTGTGGTTTTTGCATTTTATATTATCTGAAGTCTAGCTATTGAATTGTGTTTGTGACAAAGGGTCTATGACAAAAACTTGAAAAAGTGATAAGGACGAGGTGATACAAGTTATATGAACAGTTTCTCAGAAGTATTTTATATTACCAAATGGATTAGTATGATCAGTAGATAGGCTAAACCTTAAATGTCAGGGCTCCGATCCAAAATCAGGGTAAATGGTATCACGCTTCTTCCATTGCTCACTGGCTGACGTATGCCTGATTATATCATTTCCCAGTTGAGATCTTTCTGAATTCTAGCGCAATAACTTAGCATCTTTATTATTTTTTAAGAAAACAATTTCTTCAACCTTGGAATGATCGCAAGATACCATAAAACTTTGGCGGGTGTCTTCTTTCTCAAAATGAACCCCATTTCACCTACAAAAATTTCACCCCACTTCAACTTGCGATGAGATTCACCACATACCTTACATCATTCTCTATTTGCGTCCTCCTTTCCCCTGTACAATATAAAATCATTTGGACATACCACCAATGGTACATACTAGTACAAGCTAGTTTCTTATTCATTGTACATGATTGTACCATGAACTTAGGAACTTTACACCATCCACAGGAAATGTAGGTGGTCGGAGAAGGAGAAGAACTAGAGAATAAATTTCATAAGAACTGGCTAATTTTACTGAAGAAAGAGTTGAGATAGCGGAACACAATTGGACGCTTAGAGAGTTGATGGTTCCAAATTTGGAGAGTCAACCCCTCTGCGTAGTCTTCCCACCTTTACCACCTAATGTCACTTGTGAGCTAAAGAGAGGCAAGATCTAATGCTTGCCCACTTTCCATAGGATGGCTGGAGAGGATCCTTACAAACACTTATCGGAGTTTCATTTGGTTTGAACCAATATGAAACCATCGGGGGTATCGGAAGAGGACTAAAATTTGAGGTCATTCCCTTTTTTGCTACGAGACGCGGTCAAGGATTTGATCTATTACCTCTCACTGGGGTGCATCACTTCCTGGATAAGCGGATATTTCTGTAGAAATACTTCATGGCTTCAAAGTACACGGGTCTAAAAAAGAAACTATCTAATGTTTCATAACTGGGGAATGAGTCCTTGTATAAGTACTGGGAGAGGTTCAAGCTGCTATTGGCTAGTTGCCCCTATCACCATTCAAGGAAGGCGACCTTGTCTATAACTTCTTTGAAGGCTTATGCGATGAAGACATGCGCACGGTGAATGCTATATGTAATGGTTCTATAGCAAACAAAAGCCCCAAATATGTGATGGTATTGTTCGAGGAGGTGGCCAATAGTACAAGGCAGTTTGGTACTCGATCCCGTGTGAAGACATTAACGGAGCCCGCTCGTTCTCCCAAGCTGGAGGAATAAGTTCAAGCACTTGCTTCCATGATGAAAGAGTTCATAAAAGAGAGAACGCAACAAGTGAAGGTGTGCAGTATTTACAATATTAATCACTCGACCGATACATGTCTGCAAGTGGTTGACAACTTTGAAGAGATGAAGGCCTTAAACTTCAATGGTGGGAATAGGTAGTTTTCTAGTGGGAAACAACAAGTCTTCTGAGGGAACCAAGGTGGAGATAAAAAATATCCCTATGAAAACTCCTTCAATCCCCAATACCATGATCCTCTAAACTTTCGGCGGAACGAGGACAACCAAGGGTACAATCGAGGTGGACCACATCAACCCTACCCGAGAGGAGAAGGGTCTTCCAAAACCAATGCTCCATTGTAAAATTCAGATCGGGAGGAGATTCTTTTGGCGATCACACAATTGGTGAAGAATAATGATGTGTTTGCAGAGAAAACAAGAAGGGAGATTGAGGAACTCAGCACAAGAGCCTTTTCAAGTATTAAGAACCTTGAAGTGCAAGTTGGCTGACTTGCCACTTCGGTGAGTTAGTATGAGGCTAGAGAGTAAGGAAAGCTACATTCCCAACCAGAGGTGAATCCATTCAGCGTGCGTGCCTTGAAATTAAGAAGTGGGAAGGAGGTACGCAAAGCCGAGAAGGAGGTTGTGCAAGAGGATGAAAAATATGTGGAAAGCAATAAGGCCAATCTAAAAGAAGAAGAGATATTAGTTGAGGAGGAGCCCTCAAAGAGCTCCCCACCACCAAGGCATGGGTCAACCCTTCGCCGCCGTTTCCTAGTGCTTAATGGGAAAGGCCAAAGGTGGCAACCAATGAAGCTCAAATTTGCCAAGTCTTCGAGACGGTTGAGGCTAGCATTCCAATTTTTGATGTCATTGAAAAATTTCCCTCACATGCTAAGTTTTTGAAGAATTCTTGCACTAAAAGAAGGAACAAACCAATTAGGAAAGTATGTCAATTGAAAATAGGGGGTGTAGCCCTTTTAGCTTATAAGAACATACCTAAAAAGTGTGATGACCCCGGAATGTTTTCGATCCCTATTTCTCTAGGAGGTAAATTTGTGAAGAATGCTATGATTGAGTTATGTGCCGCTATCAATGTTATCCCATTTATCCTATTTAAGAATCTTGACATAAGTTACCTTAAGAACACTAGAGTGATTGTCCAACTAGCCACTACAAGAAACAACACTTTTTCTCTCGGTTTTGCCGGGCGTTTTCCCTAGGTTTTCAGCCCTTAAAAAACCGAGGTAAATGTAGGCAGAGTAAAAAGTATACTTTTACCTTGGTTCAAAACTGAGATAAAAATTATTATTTACCTCATTTTTTTCCAGAAAAGAACTTAGGTAAATAGTCAATAGCCGACAACCATACTGACGAACGTGCGATGTAGGTCTATATAAGTAGGCAGCTGACTTCCCAAACAGCTTGAGACATCAACGAGGATGATGTCCCAAAGTGGTGGTGCAATGTCGTTCTGGTAGGTAGTCGTTGTTATTTATTTATTTTATCGACATGGTAGATTATGATTTATGACAACGGTTTCAAACTGCGGTTAATATTTTCTTTTTACACAAATTTTTGTGCAAAATATCCACGATAAATATGAATTTGATGAACCCCTAAACAACTAGGGTGCGACATCGGGTGGAACAAATTTGTCGTGGTTGATGAGCATATTGTCATGCTACATCGGCTATACTAGCATGGCTTCGATCGACATTTCTAAATTGATGACATGACATATCAATGAAAATGACTTCTTTTAATGGACCGAGATCATAAGTATTGATCGACTAGGGTTAAATTTCTGTACAATACGAGGTGCTTCCGATGTCGCTGTAAACGAATTGGATTATGTCGCGACATTGATTTGAATAATTGACATCGCCCGGGTCATGGTACCATCAACAACGTGTTACAAACATCTAGAAAGGTCATAAATTTGGTATTGGGTCAACTGAATGGTTAATTATATATGTGCGACGTTGGTACTTATGTGAAAAAAACAAGAATAAAAATGTCAATAAATGTTGATCTAGCAAAAAATACCCTTCAGATGACATGTAGCTACACCAAACATAATGAATATAGACAAGAAGGTGGGAGGTCGTCGCCGTACCTCTCAAAAATAAATTTATAAGCCCAATATGTCTACTCAATATAACTAAGTAGATAGTTTAGCAAGTCGGGGTCGTCCACAGAGAAGAGGGATATTTCCAAGCGTCTAAGCATGTAATGGCGAATCTAAGCCTAGATATATATATATATATACATAGATATAAAATCAAGTGAAAAGGGGGGTTTTGGTTGGTTTGGGTTCCTAAGTTATGAAAGTAAAAACAACAAAACTAGCAAAGTCAAG
>JAULKM010078141.1:0-11690 GCA_032355605.1 Rubia tinctorum
CATATTATTAAATTAATTTGAATTATTTTTTGAAATTTTTATGAACTAGAGCATATTTTTAAACGTTTCAATCCCTAAAATGAAAATGACGTAGTTACATTTATAATCATTTGTGATATTTTGTTGGTCTAATTGTTTATTTATTTATCTTACTTTTTTATTTAGCAAGTAGTATGTCACTTAAATATAAAACCGTTATAAATATAATTATTTTATTTCATTAATCAATATAATTTGTATATAAAATACAAAGTATCATTTGGATAAATATATAATTATTTTTAATGACAATAAGAATTCTTGCTAAAAACAAAAAAAACATGTGAGACATTTGTAGCTACAAGCATGGTAGCTTACCATTGTGGAAATATGCAGTTTGTCACGTCATCCGCTTGAAAAGTAACATGGCAAGTCAAACTACACAATCATATAACTTGTCATTGGAGATGTTCTTACTTATTCCTTGTGTATCTTAAAATGCCCAAAATGCCCAAAATGCCGGTGACTTTAACCAAAAATTGCGGGATTTTAAACGCTTTTTATTATATTCTGATTTTGAATTTTCATACTTTCATACTTTGACAACAAAGAGCTTAAGGACCTCAGTAAAACAAATTTAAAAGTGGGTCTCACATACAACATTTAGACTATGCAATATTTATAAAATGTGGTCTCACATGGATTGGAAAAAAAACATTCTTTAGGCACTTAGGTTCTGTTTGGCAGAGTTGTGTTTATAAATTAAAATGGTTTATTTTGAAAGTAGGGGATACTAGCTTCTGTTTTCCCCAAAAAATAGGTTCTGCTTTTAAAATAAATTATTTTTAACACTTTACAAAACACTAAAAATTGTTTTGCTTACAAGTACAACAACTTAAAAGTTTTGTCAAACAAAGCCTTAATTGAGACTTTTGTAATATTTCTTTGAGTAAAGTGCTAAAATAACCCCGTCTTCATGCCGAAAGTGTCAATATAACCCTGCAAAATGAGAATGTGTCAAAATAACTCTAACTTTATGATGTATGTGAGATGAAACTCTCACGTGGATGGCTCATGCAGAGTGAGTGGGATGGCCTCCCACTTGAGCTCCACACCAACATTGAGTATCAGAGTTTGTTCCACACCAACCTGGTCTATAGAGACTTAAACACCATCATTTATTGGGGGGTCTGAGTTGCGTTTGGTCAGTCGAACACAACACCCTGCTTGCCTTGGTAGCTGGATGGAATGTATGAATGGTCCACTTGTACCGTGAATGTATCCAGCAGTGTTGACCTAAATCAACCGGACGGGTCAGCTCGAGTCAGCGTCCCAACTCATAGCAATTACAATAACAAACATTAGACTTGACAATTCTCCATATTTTTGAAGGTCTCTAACCCGGACTAGTATGGAAGTTCTAAAAGATCTGAACTTGTCCAAACTAACCGTGGTCTACGAAACTACTCTTTATCTTCAGCGGGAGTCGCCAAAAGTAACATGTATGAGTTATTTTGACTCGGATTTCTCCTAAACCAAACACTTTGGAGAGTAGGTATGCAACCAACAAAGTTCTACAATTCCTAATGATAGTTGAAGAACCTAGATTGGTAGAAAACCCCCTAATATGATACTCTAGACAAAAACAGGACCCCTTTCCATATTATTCATTATGAGTTTCAATATGAATTTTCACTCCCCATATCATCACTCAAAAGTTTATTGAGTGATTGATAATGATTCACTTTTGCAATAAAAGGAAATGTGGCAATTTTTTAAAAAAATATAAGAACATAAATGGAATAATTATTTTAAAAAGAAGTTAAATAAGAGTTCCTAAAATTTCAATTTCAATTTCAATTGCATGTGAGAAATTTGTTGAATCGTGTTATAATAGCGATTTCACTCAATTACATAGTAACACGTCTAAACCGACGTATCCACATAAACACAATGGATGCATGCATTGGTGTGAGATTTGTGGATTGAGAAGACTTGTAGAAAAGCAAGACTCGAGAGATTAATTAGTAATTAGTGGGCATAGCACAATAATGGGTTAATGGGAAGCAAAATGATTTCAAAGAAGCATGATTAACCCTAAAAGTTTCATTTAGAAAACTGTGACTTGAAAAGGGTCATCATTACCTGCACATGTGGAACTGGCTGTTAGCGCAATCACCCGTGGCTGTGGAAATAAAACACCTAGAAAAATACATGCTCTATGAAATTATACTCACTCCCTCCCTCCGTACGTGACACACTTACCTTATTGGAGTATTTTCTTAAATGACATACTTGCCATTTTTGGCAAGATTCCTTCAATTTCATCCATTCATTCTACTTTTTACTTTCTACACTCAATTACATTCACTCACTTACTTCACCTAAATCCAAATACATATACCCATGGTGCCACAAATAGATCAACGGAGGTAGTACTTCGAAGGGATCGTTCAATCTTACCTGTATTTCGATTCAATTCAGTTAAATTCAGATAAATTTTAATCTTTTTAAATTTTATTCTATCAAGTATTTTATTTAAGTTCAGTTTAATAAAAAAATCAGTTGAAACTAAAAGAGCCTTCCTTATGTTACTATACGATGGCCGTGGTTTTTATTTTAACTTGTTTTTCATTACTATCATAGTCTCTTTATGATAATTTTTTTAAAAATTCATCTAATTATATTTTTTAAAAACTTCTTCGGCTATTGAAATAGTAATGTAACAATTTTAGCACTTATATGATTGTATAAGTGGTTGAATGTCTGATTAATTATTTTAATGGCTATAAGTTCGAATTAGACAACCACATTGTGAGAATTTCCTCCAATAGAGAAATTTTCGTGATCATTAAAAAGTGATCACCAAATGATTTATCATTAAACATAGTAACTTACATACTCGTCAACATGTGGCAATCGAATAATGAAATTTCGAAGGTGAGGGATTTAATCTATTGCTCAAGTAATGTGACAATTTTAAAATCAACAGTGAATATCCAAAATATGGGACCCATGATTAATTTGGCTTGATATAATAATTTGGAAGCAAAATCCGGAGGTTGAGCAATGTAGTTCTCCCTCTGTTTCATTGAATGCGACACATTTTCTTTTTTTGATTTTTTTTATCTGTCACGCTTTTCTTTTATGGCAATATTCCTTTAATTTCATCCACTCATTTTATTTTTCACTTTCTAAATTTAATTTCATTCTTTCATCTCATTCACATAGTTCTAAGTACCTAAATATAAGGTGTCACATCCAACGAAATGACCGTAGTAATCATAACAATGAAAATCAATCTTCACCTAATCACTATTTCATCATGATAGCCGAAAGGCATCACTCGTGTTCTCAAAAGCCTATCCCAACCGTTGGATTTTGGTATATCACAGCAATCCCGAGATGATCAAAAGTACTTTCTTCTTTTCTTTGTAGTGTTGATAATTGAAGAAAGAAAATGTATCCCTATATCAAAAGTTTAAGAGGACCTATGGCCAGTTAATTTCCAACCATTGAAAGATTGAGTCAATGTAGTATAATCCGATTAAATTAAGGTCAAGAAGAGGCTGGATGTTCAATTCTTAGGCCTTGAACTTCATCTTAAATTGACGAGGTTTCCTTTTTACAAGTATTTATTTGATAATAAGATATGTTTAAGTCAGTATAAGTCGTATAAAGGTAATCGTACGTAGAGATGATGTTGATATGCGACCTCAGGTCTCCTTAAAATGGACCCTTTTTTGAAGAAAAATAATAATAATTTAATGTACGTTTGACTGCCGTCCCGATAACTCTAATTCCATAAAATAACAGTCAAACAAAATCATTGCAAAAAAATAGGAGCGTAAAAGTTTGGAACAGTCTACCGAGATTCATAACCCGACTTAACCCATATTGGATTTAAATTCTTTTATACTTTACAATGTGAAACAGTAAGTTAGGTGTTTCTTGAACTCATGCATATTTATGTGATAAATTAGAGAAATTATCTAGGAGTGCAAAAAAGACACCAAAACCAAAAGGTACTAAATAAGACGAAAACTAGAAGTAGTACTTGGGATTTGGATGACCCAATCCAAAGGGCGCTAGAAAAAAGTGGTCTATGCGTGGGAAATAAAAGGTGAAAACAAAAGCAAAAAAGTTATCCTGAGAAAGATGAAGCACAGGAGAATTCGAAGGAACCGTGAGAAAGACTTCTTTAATTCCATTAGAGACGCCAGAAATCGCGTGTTTGATTCCCACTCTCTAAATTAATTAGGCCAACTTTTCTTTTACAAATGTGGCTGCAGTTGTAGCCTTTTAGATTGGGTTACTTTTTTTTTGTTAGACTCCCACGTCGGTGGTTGACAAATTTATTAAATACATTAGGATTATGGGTTGGTTTTTATGATAGGAGCTCATGAATCTAATATGGTGTCAGAACCTAAGGTTGGACCATGACCCCTTTAATCCACGTTTGCTCGATGATTAATATCGATGTACGTGATGAGCGTGTGGGAGCGTGTTAGAGTATCACATCGGAGGTTGACAGAATTATTATTCAATATATAAGATCACGAGTCACCCCTACATAGTATCAATTGGTTTTATGATAGGATCTCATGATTCTAATACTTTTTTCCGGTTTCATTTGGAGTACTCCCTATATTTCAGTGGATGTGGCACGCATTTTGTTTTTGGTTATTTTTTTGGATTTGACACACTTTCCTTTTATAACAAGATTCTTTCAATTTATCCACTCATTATAATTTTATCTTTTACGATTTAATTTCATTCACCTACAAATTTATACGCTCTGTCTTTCCATAATTTATGGAGACGGAATCATAAACTTAAAAATTTATAGAAAGGTAAAAAGTTTTAGATGCAATAATAAAAAATTATTATCCAACGTGTACTAGTTTTAAGTTTATGATCCAATTAATACAACCCAAAATTTTCATCTTAATGCATTCTAATATGTAATTTAAACCTCTGTCTTTCCATAATTTATGGAGACGGGATAATTGTGTTTTTGTTTGTTATTATAATCACTACTTAAATATATTAATAATTAAATATTTTTATTGCAGTAGATTTTTTTTTGAACAAGTATAATTGAATTAGCGGGATTACAGGTAAAGTAGTCTAAAGCCAAAGTCACACTTGTTAATTGACTCGTCAATATCGTCTTCCTCTTTGCTTTTTATGTACTCACGTGAAGGCAATTTGCATCCTTTGTTTTGTCACAAGAAAGATTGATAACTTTCTTGTGGTCTTAATTTTTATTTTATATTTTAAAGAAAAAAAATATTATCCACTATATCAACCTAATGTTGGAATTCATAAATATAATTTTCAAAGTTTAAAAGTAGAAGAATGCATATTGTGAAATGATTACATTTTAATTTAAGTATATACACTTAAGCAAATTATGTCAATAACTATAATTTTCAAAGTTTAAAAGTAGAAGAATGCAAATTGTGAAATGATTACATTTTAATTTAAGTATATATACTTAAGCAAATTATGTCAATAACTATTATAGAAGTGTACAATAATAGTTGTAATGTGGTTAGTGTTTTTCACAGGGAAAACTGTTGTTTTCAGGAGAAAAAAAATGAGGAGGAGGAGTAGGAGGACGGTAGAATAAATATAAAATTCAAAGAGTACAATTGGGCTGTATTTGATAAATCCGCGATCACAAGTAAATATTTTATTTTGAAAATGAGAAAATAACTTTTGTTTTCACCCATAAATTATTTTATTTTGAAAATAATCATTTATGGGGGGCGGAAAATACTCCCAACAGCAGTTATTATAAGTGAAATTGTATTATAATCTAACTAATCTCTATCAATAACTAATTAATTATAAAAATATCTAAATTACATGTCAATCAAACCGATCGTTCGTTAATACATATTAGAAATTCAACAAAAACAACAATATCGTAATTGGGATCTTAACTTCCCTTAAAAATCATGACCATTTGACAGAGATGACCTATCACACATCAACATTACTATGTCAAACAGGAATCTTTAACAATTGTAACACCACTTAATGCAAAACACGATCTATGTAGTCCAAATTTATTTTAAACACGTAGATACACAAATCAAACCATCCAAATTAATAGAACTTCTGATACAAAAACACATGCCATCACTAACACACAATCTATATAATCAGATCAGACAAAATACACCGACGTGAGCAATTAAATTGAGTGACCATCATAAACACTACTACTGTATGAATACAAATTCACACATATTCAATAACACAAACTATTACAGAAATAAATATTTTAATGTGAATAATCTTTGTAATTGTAATTAAATTTAGATTTTTTTCCTTTTCTGTAAAAGTGTTTGTATCCCTATATATAATGTATCTCGGCGCATGAATAACCCTATTACCCTATTATCCTTATTTTCTACATGGTATCAGAGACTAAAATCATGAAACCTTGAAGAAAAATTCCGCTGATTTTTTTCTGAGCTCCAGACGTTGCCGCCTTTCGACGACGCGTTCTTTCACGCGCCGCGGTCCGCCAGCTACTGCTACTCCCGTGCTATCCGCAGATCGCCGGTCGCCGCGATCCACCATGCCCTGCCCATATCCGATGTTCCGTGACTCACACGCGCTGCCTGTTCAATCCACGCACCGTCGCAGTCAGCTCACACGCCGCTGCACGTCAGCCACGCACCGCCGAGTTCAAATCCCAGTACCGCCGATTTGCATCAATGTCTACTCCTGGTTCTAGTTCCGGTGCTGCTGAGTAAGCCTGCATCGCTGATGATGCTGAGACTGATAAGTTACAGAATCTTAGTGTCACTGATGTGATTGCAGCTTTACTCAAATAGTTGCAGTTACAATCTGGCTCTAGGGGATCTATCCATGTTGGTCGATCTCTGAATGATCCTTACTAACTTAGTACCAATTACGGTCCAGGTTTCTGTCCCGTCATTCTGAAAGGTGAAAAAAATCACCTTGAATGGCCTGCTGCTATTTCTGGTGCTATGCTTGCCAAGAAGAAGATTAGTTTCATTTATGGAATCATTACCAAACCCCCGGATAATCATCCCGATGCAGTTGATTGGCCGGGAGTTAATGCTACCATTGTATGTTGGATCTTGCAGACTCTATATCAACCGTTGCGTTCATCAACCAGTTATTATTCCACAGTCAACGAATTGTGGGATGATCTTAAAGCTCGATTTACTCTTGGGGATGGTCCATTTTTTTTGCAAATGCGTGAAGATATACAAAACTGTCGGTTGAATGGTCAGACTGTTGCCATTTATTTTGGAAAACTGAAGAAGTTGTCCAGTGCTTACAACTCACTTCGGCCTCCTTTAGTTTGCACCTGTGAAGCTTGCAAACATCTGTGCACTTGTAACCATGCTGCTAATGCCTTCCAAGAATGTGAGAAAGACATGATCTATCAATTTCTCCTCAGACTTAATGAAGACTATCACACCTTGTGATCCAACATTATGACCACCGATCCTTTGTCACCTATCTTGCTCGTATATGCCCTTGTTGATCAGGAAAAGAATCACGAATCCGTTGTTCGGTCTCGCGAGCCTTCTTATGATTCTATGACGTATGCTGCCCGACGCCCTCCACCACCGGGTTCTTCGACAACTGTTCTCACCACAACTGATCGCAAGCATCTCACTTGCTCTCACTGTAATTGCAAGGGTCACGATAAAGATACATGTTTCAAGCTCACCGGAGTACCTGAATGGTTCAAGGAGTTGAACCAGAAATCCAAGAAGATGGCGTCATCACCACCGACGGCCGCCACCGCCGCCGTCGCAATCGGCGGAACGACCGTCGGCGTCCGCCAGCCGCCGTCTCTTTTTGTCGGTGCCGTCGTGTCTCCACCTGGACATGCTGCGACCGCCTGTCATCTTGCCCCTACCCGTGCTGATTTTGGTCCTGCTCTGTCCAATGAACAATGGAGTACGACCCTACATTTATTTAATTAGTTTAATGTTGTTTCTGACCATGGGTCAGGTAAGTACACTTTACCATGGATCCTTGATTCGAAAGCCTCATATCACATGACTAGTGACAGAGGTTCTCTGATTAATGTCACTACTACTTTTAATGTTGTGAATGTTGTCTTTCCTGATAGTTATGTGCCATATGCATCCCACTATGGTTCTATTCATTTTGGATATGTTACTTTTACTCATGTTCTATACATACCTTCTCTGTGATGCCATCTATTATCATGTTCTAGATTGTTATATACCTTAAAATTTCTAGCTTTGTTTATTGAAAATTATTGCAATTTACAGAAAATCAGTACGAGGAATGTGATTAGAGTGGGTGAACAACAAGGGGGGTTTATTGGCTTCGTCTGCTGGATACGAATGATCATTCTCATATCTTGCAGTCTAATATGACAGTTGCTTCAGTTTCGTCTTTTGATTTATGGCATCAATGTCTTGGGCATCCTTCCTCTATAGTGTTGTCTTCTGTTTCTACTTTTGATTTTAGAACAAATAATGTTACTGTACCTTGCTCGGTTTGTCATTGAGCAAAGCAGACTAGACATAGTTTTCCTTTAAGTTTATTGAATGCTAGTACTTTGTTTAAATTAATACATTGTGATGTTTGAGGTCCTTATAAAACACCATCTTCTAGTGGTGCTTTTTTATTTTTTGACTATAGTTGATGATTATTCCCGGTCTGTTTGAGTTTACCTTTTAGTTTCTAAGTCATAAGTTACTCCTAGAATTATTAAATTTTGTGCTTTAGTCAAGAATCAGTTTCGCCGCACTGTTCGACGTGTTCAGGCTGATAATGGTACATAATTTCTTCCTCTGAGATCCTACTTTGTTGAGTCCAGGATCATTTTGAGACTTCTATGGTTAATATACCACAACAGAATGGTCGTGTGGAACGCAAGCATCACTATTTGTTGAATGTGGCTCATTTTTTGCGCTTTCAAGCCAATCCACCGATTGAATTTTGGGGAGAGTGTGTTCTTACAGCTGCTTATCTAATTAACCAGACACAAATGAAGCATCCCAATGGTCGCACACATTTTGAGTTACTGTATGGTTGCTCCCAAAATTACAAGACTTTGAGAGTCTTTGGATGTTTGTGCTTTGCCTCCCATATTCCCTGATTCCGTGACAAATTTGCTCCAAGAAGTCGTCGTTGTCTATTCCTTGGGTATCCTGCCGGGAAGAAGGGTTATCAGCTGTTTGATTTGGAGTCCTGCATTTTCTTTAGCAGTCGGGACACCGACTTTTATGAAGATCAATTTACATACCCTGCCATCCCGGAAGCATCATCATTGTCGGGATCATCAACACTGCCGCCCGTGCTCTCGTCGCCAGTGTCCCCGTCATCTCCGACGTCTGTCGGCCACTCACCATCGCCGACCGTACTCTCGCCGCTAGCCGGATAGTCACCACCACCAGTCGCTGATTTTCCACCCGCCAAAAACTACCCTCCAGATTCTTCCCGACCATTGGAATATTCCAGGCAGTAGGCCGCCCACCTGCAACCGGAGCCGCCTGCTGGAGAGCCCCTACCAGCCATGCTGATTACCCTTCCGACAACGGTTCCTCACGCAGGGCACGGGCCGCCGGCCGCGGTCGACGTCGCACCTCACACACCTCCTTCGTCGCAGCCTACCAAGTCAGAAGACTTCCCAACATCGACATCTGCTACTGATCTACCACCTGTCTGCCAGAGTTTGCGTGATCATCGCCCTCCTACTTATCTGTCTGATTATGTCTGCTCTGTTACTGATATTCATAACCCTCACTGCTACGACTACACCTGCTGTGTCACATTCCTCATGTGTTCTCTATCCTTTATCTGATTTTGTAATTTGCGATAAATTTTCTAGTACGCATTCTAGATTTTTAGGTGCAGTAACTTCTAGAGCAGATCCGACTACTTATTTTGAGGCTTCCAAGCATGCTCATTGGCATGATGCATTGGAGGATGATATTAGTGCACTTGAGCGTAATCATACATGGACATTGTCTTATTTACCTCAGAATAAGACTGCTATTGGATGCATATGGGTGCATCGTACCAAGTTCAAGTATGATGGTACCATTAAACACCACAAAGCTCACTTGGTGGTTCTTGGAAATCGCCAAAGGGAAGGAATTGACTACATTGATACATTTGCTCCCGTTGTGAAGATGAGTTCGGTATGTTTGTTTTTATACGTTGCAGTCATTCGTGGTTGGGAACTGCATCAGATGTATGTGCATAATGCTTTTCTGCATGGTGATCTGTATGAAGAGGTCTTCATGCGACCCTCACCGGGATACCCTGCGCCTCCTGGCCAGGTGTGTCGTCTTCGAAAATCACTTTATGGTCTTTGACAGGCGCCTCGTAATTGGTTCGCAATTTGGCTCAGGCTTTACGTGCATTTGGTTTTGTTCAGAGTAAGGCAGATTACTCTTTTTTTGCTTTCACTCGTGGCTAGGTTTCATTACATGTTCTTGTTTATGTGGATGATCTGGTCATTGCTGGTAGTTCTTCGTCGCTCATCTTTGAATTCAAGAAATTCCTAAGTTTTTGTTTTCATATGAATAATCTTGGTCCACTTAAGTATTTCTTGGGTATAGAGATTGCTAGAAGACCGGATGGGATGTTTATTTCACAAAGGAAATATGTCATAGATATCTTGTCTGATACTGATTTGTCGGCTTCTAAACCAATGGATTTTCCAATGGAGCAACAGCATGATCTTGCGAAGGTTGAATGCCCCATTTATGATGATCCCGAGCGGTATCGGTGCCTGGTGGGTCGCCTCATTTACCTGACTATTACTCGTTCTGAGTTGAGTTATCTGTTCATACTCTTGCTCAATTTATGAAGTCTCCTTGTGTTCCTCACTGGCAAGCAGCAATTTGGGTGCTTTATTACTTGAAGAGTCATCCTGGTTAAGGACTATTTCTCCCTATCTGTAGTTCCTTACAATTGGCTGCTTATTGTGATTCGAATTGGGCTGTTTGTCCGATTACTCGATGCTCTCTTTATGGGTACTTTGTGACCATTGGTAATTCTATGGTTTCATGGAAAACCAAGAAGCAACCTACAGTTTCTCGTTCTTCTGCTGAAGCGGAGTATCATTCTATGGCTATTGCATGTTGTCAATTGTTGTGGCTTAAGTCGTTACAATGTGACTTAGGTGTTGTGCATTCTTCTCCTATTTGACTATTTTGTAATAGTCAATCTGCTCTTCACATTGCAGCGAATCCGGTGTTTGATGAAGACACTAAGCATATAGAGGTTGATTGTCATTTTGTTCGTGATCTTGTCTAGTCTGGTACCATAGTTACTCATCATATTCGCACGACTGATCAACCTGCGGATTTGTCCACCAAAGCTCTTGGATGAACTCAATTTCATTCTTTACTTGGTAAGTTGGACATTTCTGATCCCCATACTCCAACTTGAGGAGGAGTATTACGGAAATAAATACTTTAATGTGAATATTCTTTGTAATTGTAATTAGATTTAGATTCTCTTTCCTTTTCTGTAAAGGTGTTTGTATCCCTATATATAATTTACCCCAGAGCATGAATAACATACACATTATTACCATTATTTTCTACACAAACTGAAAAACTGGTTTTACCGTTTTAGCTTGAGTAGTAATCCTATGTTCCAACATAGTCTAACTTAACCAAGTATGTAAAGTAAATAAAACGCGAGACACACAACTTGGT
>JAULKM010078150.1:0-11690 GCA_032355605.1 Rubia tinctorum
AGCCATCAAAGTCATGTAGAAGTGTATCTAAGTGAATAGTAGACTGATAGGAAAATCTTACCTCGTGTCTTGCACTCTTCCTCGTTTTATGTGGTTTGGTGGCTGATGGGATTGGAGATGTCCCATCAGCGTCCATCAAGACGCTACCTGTCTAACCTCACGTATAGGTAGCATCCCTGGGTATACAAGTTACACATCTCTGCTTCTTTTCTGGTTATTGAGCCGCTAAGCCCATACGTTATCACCTGCGAATGAGCCACGGAGGTGAACTGTTGTCTTATATTCAAATCCGCTCTCCACAACCTGAAAGGTTCATTGGCATATTGCTTCCTGTTGTTGCTCACTATCACTTGTGGGATGCTGAATCTGAATACTATGTTCTTCCAAGCAAAGGTCGTGACTCTTTTACCTGTTATGCTTGTTACAACCTCTCCTTCCACCCATTTCGTGTAGTCTATTGCTACCAACAGAAACCTCTTTCTCCCAACTACCTCCAGGAACGTCCCTGTAATGTTGATCCCCCATTTTTCGAAAAGCCTAGGTGATCTTATGATGGTCATTCGCTCTGCCGGGAGCCTTTGCACATTCGCGTGCTCGTGACACCTGTGACATTCTTTAGCCATTTTTCTGAATCTGTTCTCATGATTGGCCAGTAATATCATGCCCTTACTGCTTGCAGTGCCATCGTCCTTGCTCTTTGATGATTGTCACAACTTCCTTCACGCATCTCCCTGATGATTATATTTTCCAAATCGGGTCCTGCGCATCTGAGTCATGTTTAGTGTAGCCTCTCTTGTATAATAACCTGCTCATCACAGTGTACATTAAGGATTTTCTTTTTACGGTTCTTGCCTCCTTGTAATCCACCGACAGTCTCTCATATTCCAAGTAATTGTTGATGGGTGTCATCTAGTTGGGCGTTGAACCATGTATCGCCCCTACCTGTCTTGCGACGGTTAACCTGCATGCCAGCTCCTCTACCAGTACGATTTTAGTTAAGTGGGCAAGAGTTGAGGAGGCCAGCTTGCTCAACGCGTCCGCTCTCATGTTTTGTGACCTTGGGATCCTGGTAATGTCAAACTCTTCAAAATCAGCCGCCAAGATTTTGACCTTGTCCCTGTAGTTCATCATTGTTGGTTCCTTAGCGGCATACTGCCCATTATATTGGTTGGCTACCAGCATTGAGTCACCGTAGGCCTGCAGCTTCTTTGCTCCCAGCTTCCAGGCTATCTCTATGCCTGTAATCAGCGCATCATATTCTTCTTTGATGTTGGAGGCTGGGAATTTGAAGCGTAGGGCATAGGTTGATTCCACACCTTCCGAGTCTTATATTACCAGGCCCACACCTAATCCCTCCACTCTAGAGGCTTCATTTACATACAACTTCCAAAAGTCTGTGTCTGCCCGCTCACCTTGGCTTGCAGGCTGGGAATCTCCTTCCACTGCTTTCATTTTTTTCCTTGGGCATCTATGTTAGGAAGTTTTCCATTAACTGCCCCTTTATTTCCATTCTTGGGGAATATTCGAGGACATGCTCTCCCATCTTGACCACCTATTTCATCAATCTCCCCGAGCTTTCAGGTTTGGTCAGTATTGCCTTGAGCGGCTTATTCGTCAAAACCATCACAGGGTGTGCTTGGAAGTACTGCCTTAGCCTTCTTGCAGTGTAGATAAGAGCTAAGGCAAGCTTCTCCTGATTTGTGTATCTCCGCTCTGGACCTTAGAGGACTCAACTTACAAAGTAAAATGATCGCTGAACTTTGTTCTCCTCCTTAACTAGTGCACCACTGACTTCTTCATCACTTGCTTCCACAAATGTAGGGTTTCCCCTTCTTTGGGCTGGTCGGGGTCGGAAGATCCTTCGGGTAGGCCTTCAGCACCTCAAATGCTCTCTCTCTCTCTCTCTTGCAGTTCTCCACACTGTACCATTCCTTTCTTATCCTTACATCCCTTCAATGTTTTGAATAATGGGAGTGCTCTCTCAGCTGCTCATGACATGAAGCGATTCTTACCTGCCAACTTCCCATTCAGGCTCTGTACCTCTTTCACCATGTTCGGTGATTTCATTTCCAAGATAGCCCATTATGAACTAGTACTTGGATAACTTTAGTTTCATTTCAGTCTCCCTGAATTGCACCAAAGTCTCCCTAACATCTTCCACGAAAGTCTCATACTGGCTGCTCTTTATCACCATGTCGTCCACATACACCTTCAGGTTCCTTCCAATCTATTTCTAAAAAACTTTGTCCACCACCCTTTGATATGTGGCTCCGGCGTTCCTCAATCCAAAAGGTATCATCTGATAGCCAAAGGCCCCTTTCTCCGTAATGAAAGCAATTGTCTCTACACCATTTTCTTGCATGGGGATATGATGATACCCCTTATATGCATCAAGAAAACATTTAATTGGGTAGTTAGTAATTGCATATATCTTCTTGTCAATGACCGGCAGCGGATAGCAATCCTTAGGACAGGCCTTGTTCAGGTATGTATAGTCTACGCACATCCTCCCGCTGGCGTCTGCCTTTTTCACCAATACCACGTCAGCCAACCAGATTGGGTAGAGGATTTCTTTCAGGATCCCCGCTGCAACCAGCTGGCTCACCTCCTTGTTAACTGCTTCATTTCTCTCCTTGCAAAGTGTCCTCCGCTTTTGGCTTGACTGGCTTGCAAGAAGGATCCACTTTCAGCTTGTGGCAGCCGACATCTTTTGGTGCCCCTGTCATGTCTTCCAGCTTCAAGGCGAAGACTCACCCATTCTCCTCCATGACCTTTACCAGCTCATTTTTCACTTCAGGCGGGAGAGAGGTTCCCACTTATACTACCCAACTTCCATTTAATTTTACTATTTCTACTTCTGCGCCAAGCTTTGATGGGTCATCTAATCCTGTAATTAACCTGACATGCCTTGCTTTGTTAACCTGTCATCCATGGCTCCCGCATCCATCTCCTTGTTTCCTCTTGCTGAGTGCGATCTTGTGGCACTCTCTAGCTCTCTGTTGGTCTCCCCTCACCGTGTATATCCCTCCCCTAGTCGGGAATTTAAATAAGAGGTGTAGGGTCGACACTATGACTTTAAGCTATGTTAAGGTTAGACTGCCCAATATCAGGTTGTATGGGATGTTTTCCTTCACAACTATGAACTCCATGTCCATGACTGCACTTCTTTCACCTTCTCCCACCGTCACCGGGTGGAGTATGGTGCCTTTCGGCCAGACCGTTCAATCTGCAAAGTCCACCAGCGAGGTGTTCATCCATTATAACTTTCTCCTTGTATTCTAATCCAGCTTTTCGAAGCAGTGCCAGTACATGACTTCTGCAGAGCTTCCACCGACCATGTATGAGCGATGAACCCTCTTATCCATCACCCTGACTGTTATCACCACTTCATCCCCGCTAACCGGCATGTCCGGTGTTGGGTTGCTATCGTAAAACATTATTGTTTCGTTCGATCCTCGATTTCTTTTCTCTGGCGTTGGCTGCAATGTCTGTCTACAATGTGCCTTTCACCGAGACTCATTTTTTCCTCCTGCGCTTCAGCCTATTATGGAGTATATGTCTGTCACCGTAGCCATTCTGCCATCTTCATCAAGAGTATCATCTCTTTGCTCTTGCGGCAGTTATCACCTTCTCAGTCCTGGCCACCTTCTTTCCTTTATCCCGCCTGCGTTCTTTGTCGGGGCTCCTTGCTCTTCCCCGACTATTTTGCTTTCTGCGAAAGCCTCCATACTTATTCTTGCTCTGATAGGTGGCCTTGTTATAATCCTTTGCATTTTTTCCAAATGTGCTAACTCGTCACTTTGCAGGTCGTCCTCAATGTCGTGCTTCAGGTGAATGCACTCATTCGTATCATGATCATCATGATGCTCATAGAACTAGGACTTATTTTGGTTTTTGGGCTCTTTCTTTATCGTGGGCGGTACATCCAACATGCCATTTCCTACACATGATTAAAATATCCTTGGTGTTTTAATCAGCGGGGTGTAAACCTGTTTAACCTGTTTGGCATCTGGTGGATGCCTGCTCGGGCATCCTCAATTTTCCTCGACTTTCCTTTCGAGTTCTCCCCAAAGGCCTTCCGCTGACTATGACCCCCTTGTGCTTCCTTCCTCCTCTTGTCAGCTAGGTCTTCCCTGTTGAAGTTTCCAAATCTCCTCATCAGTTCATCAATTGTAGTCAGTGGGTCCAGGGTAAAGTCTCTCAATAACAACCTATACCTTAAACCATTTGTGAATATGTCAATAAGGACCTGCCTGCTCCTCTCCTCTACCCGGTTTGCCACATCATTGAACCACTCCCAGTATGCCGACAATATCTCTGCTGGCTTTTTTTTGATAGCGAGTAACTCAGACCTCGTCTTCTGGAACTTTTTCTTATGCACGAAACGGATCAGAAACTTCTCAGTTGGCTGAAGCTGTCGATTATCCCATCCTCTAGGCTTCTAAACCATACCCTGACCGCAACTTCTAGGGTAGTTACGAACAACTTGCACCATATAGCTTGCAGTATCGCAAAACTGGCCATGTTGGTGCAGAACGTGTACAAGTGGTCCTCCGGGTCGGCTTCACCATTATACTACCCCAGGTTCATCGATATTTTCAGCTTTGTATCCACCGTAAACAGTTGTATCCGCTTGGTGAATGGCGAACCCCTAGCCTCCCTACTCGAGCCTTCTTCTTTTCCTTTTGGTGGTGTCTTTCACCCGAATTGTTCCTTTCCCCTTTGAAGTCGTACATAAGCCTTTCTCCACTAGTGGTCTGTCATAGTCCTTTTCTCTTTCCTTGCTCTACTCTGAACTGTCTACAACCCCCTCTCTCCTATACTAGATGTTTCACTATCACCCTCTTGCTCTGGGAAGAGCTCCATGGGGTGTAGATCGTGTCCTCTCTACCAGGGTTGCATGTCCTCCATTTCTTTCAGCCTCCTCATCATCTACTTCTGGGAAGCCACTATCGTAAAAAGGATCATCAAGTTATTCATAAGCTCCTCTGCTGTGCGGATTTGAAATCTATCCTCCATCAGCGTCAGTGTCGGGGCAGGCTCCTCCTCGTGCCACTGTCACCTTGTTGTACAGGTTTTTTGGTATCCGTGTCTCCATTTTCTCCAAGTTGCGTGGATGCTTAAAGTTGATGCAATCCTCATAAACGACACCAATGTTAAAGCCAAAACTTGTAATATGTTTAGCGATGATCCACACCAGTCCAATATCCACATGAACCTACATGACAAGTAGAACCGAGTCAGGCAGGCATGCCCAGGGTCGTGCCTTCTTCGATGCTCCGGTTAGCCATTGTTTCCATGTAGAAGCGTCTCAAGGTGAATAGTGATCTGATAGAAAATTTTGACCTTGTTTCACACATTTCTCCTCATTATATGTGGTTTGGTGGTTAATGGTACTGAAGTTGTCCCATCAAGCTCGTCCAAACTCCTTCCTATTTACCTTCACACACTAGGGTTGAAAGGCATGTTTCATTCCTTCTCCTATAACTGGGATGTCAGGCCCATTCTTTATCATGCCGCAACTAGTTGTTCCACCTCTTTGCTGACTACTTCATTTCTTTCTCTGCATAACATTCTCTAATTCTTCTTCACATGCATGTGTGTCAGCTCCACCTTGATCTCATAGAACCCAATTTCCTTCGATATACCCGTCATATCTTCCGGATTCCTGGAGAATTCCTGGGCATTCTCCCTTAAACAATTTATCAACTTCTTTTTGACATCAGAAGGCAGGCATATTTCGGCCTGTATCGACTGGTTTTCTCCTAACTGGACACTTTCGACCTCTGTCTCAGCTTTATGGGATCACTTCCGCTCCCAACCATCCTTGCATCCCTTGCTTTCTTGGTTAGGCATCCACTATTCTTCTCTATTCCTTCTCTTTTCCTCTTTCTTAGTGTTATTCAATGACATTCCCTTTTTTAGCTGGTCTCCCCTTACAGTTACTATCCCTCCCTGCGTTGGGAATTTCAGCAGCATGTGTAAGGTAAAGATGATGCCCTTCAGTAGGACTAGTGCAGACCTGCGCAATATTACATTGTATGGGTTGTTTGCCTTTACGACAATGAATTACATGTCCATCATCTTGCTCTTGTATTCTTCCCCTACTATCACATGTGGTAGTGTGGTTCCTTCAGGTCAGATGTATGGTCTGCAAAATCTACCAAAGTGGTATTTGTCTACTCGAGCTTCCTCCTTGTGTTATCATGCAATTTCTCAAAACAATGCTTGTACATTATCTCTGCTGAACTTCCTCCATCTACATACGCCCTATGAATCCTTTTATCCAACACCCTTACTGTTATCACCACTGTATCGCTACCTGTAGGCCTATCTTGTATAGGGTGCTCTGCTGTGAATGATATTACTTCATTGGCTCCCAGCCGCCTCTCGGCAGGCATCATCTCAGGCGTCAACCTGCAATAGGCCTTTCACTGTGACTCCATCTTGCCTCCAGCACTTCCTCAGATGATTGCATATATGTCTGTGATGGCTAAAGCCAAGCTTTCATCCAGAGGTGTGTGCTCTTTGTGCCTCTTTTGAAACCCTTCCCTTGGTTCTACCTTGGCCACCTCATTGCCCCTGTTTAGCTCACTGCCTCCTTTCGAAGACCTGCCCCCTGTTCTGCTTTTTTCCTTCTACCTGTCTGTGGAACTAGCCCGACATGTTGCTTCTCTCAGGCTTAGCTTGGTAAGTAGCTTTATTATACTTCCTGGCATCATTCGTAAAGTGTGCCAGATCCCCCATCTTCACACATCTCTCAATGGTTTGTTTCATGTGCACACACTCGTTCATATCGTGACCGTGATCTCTGTGATAGTCACAGAACAGTGACCCATCTCTCTTATATGGGTCTGTTTTCATCTTTCTCGCGGGCTCCAAAATGTTCTTCGAAGCCACCAGACCAAAAATATCCTTCGGCATCTTTATGAGTGGCGAGAATTTCTGGTCAAGGTTCAACTTGTTGGGACGAAGGGATGCTCCATGTTTTTCTTGGGTTTTCCCCCATTGTATTCGTTTATGCGTGTTCCTGCGCCGCCTAAGCCATGTGCTTCCTTTCTCCTTCTGTCAGCATGATCTGCCCTGCTGAAATTTCCTACTCTCCTTATTAGCTTAGCAATCATCGTCGGTGGATTAACGGTACTATCCCTCAAAAGCAGCCCGTGCCTCATTCCGTTGACGAACGTGTCTAGTAAGAACTGGTTGCTTCTTTCTTCTACTTAGTTGGCCTCATCATTGAATCTCTCCCAATACTCAGACAGAATTTCCCCTGGCTTTTTCCTAATGTTATGAGTGTGGTTGCCTTGCACCATATGGCTTGCGGGATCGCAAATGTCGTCATACTTGTAGAGAATGTGTGTAGATGGCATTTAAGATTGGTCTCACTGTTGTACTATCACAGTACCATGTTAATGGGTATTTTCAACTTGGTATCTTCTATGTACAACTGGATCCTCTTCGTGAATGGGGCTCCCCTTCCTCCTTTCCTGGGAGGTGTTTTCTCTCCTTCATGCTTCCCCAAATATCTCTCTCCTTTTTCTAGTTCAAGGGGTAGTACGCAGTCCCAATCACCCTTAAACTTCATCTGGAAGTGTTCTGGCTTCTCTGACTTAGGTCTTTTTGGAGGCAGGACTGCGGTTTTATTGCTCCTAGATATGCTTTGGCTGCCCTCATTTTCCTGTTTGTTTCGCTAGGAGTTGGCTTCTCGGTCCCATATTTCGTGAAAAAGTTTCACTGGCTTCATATTCGCCATGTCCTTCTCATGTTCCTCGGTCTCCTTCAACTTCCTCATCATCTCCCTCTGCGAGACCATGATGGTTTGCAGGATTTTCGAGTTGTCAGCCAACTCGGCGGCGTTTTTGAAGCCGGTTTCTATCTCCCATAGATGTGAGAGTGGGATTTTCTTCTGAGCGAGACCCGTTCTCTATCAAAACGTCATTGAGCGGGTTTCCAATTACTAGTTGTCATTCCATGGTGTTTTTCGAGCTGCACAGATACTATGAACAAAGTGATCCCCACAAATGGCACCAATGTTAAGTCTATTTTTTTATAGTTTAGATCACGATCGCAACTCCTTCAGCTCAATAGAAAACCTACAAGACAGAGAGACAATGGTCAGGAAGGCCGACATTCATTAACCCAATCCCATATTTAAGCCTAGTCCAACTCATGGATCAACAATCATGCCTAGTTGTCACTCCTAAACACAACATTCACATTGACCAATTACCAAATCAATAAAAAAAAGACTAAATCTTCTCGGTTTCATAACGCCAAATCACGGAATAATCACAATTAGTCATAAATCCTAACCTTAATCATGCTACAGAGCAATAAACACAAACAATAACGATAATCAAGTCATTAAATTGGAGGAATCTAGAATCTCACAAATTACACACTAAATATGTTTAACAAATGATTCCAAGTGCTAATCTAGTATAATCTAACAAAACACATAACAAATGATGGATTAAACATGTTAAACTAGGAGTAAATAATGAGCAAATAAATTAAGAGAAGTAAGTTTTTCCCCAGAAGTTCGCCTTCATATCTATTGGATAAAAGGTTGACTTATAGGTGAGAAGGGAGAGAAAGAAAAGGTCGGCTCTAAAACCCTATTCAAGGTGTCTTGCACGAAATGTGCCATCAAATACGGCTTCTACTCAAGATTTCATGTACATACCGTGTATAATTGTACGTTCCGTTCCTCAGACCTTGGATTTTGACTTCTAAAACTTCTGAAAAATATGGACCGTGCATAATTGCACAATCCGTTCCCTAGGACCTAATTTCTAGCCATTTATTGTCTTCTGAAAAATACATACCATGCCGTATTGCACACAGTCCGTGCTCTGAGCTTGAGTCCATCCTTAGCTTCTTTTTAAAATATACGATCCGTGCTGGTTGGCACGGGTCGTGCCTTGGCCTTCAATTTTCCATTTGCCTCTTTTCTCACTCAGCTTCTTTTATCCTCCCTTCCTACTTTAAGTGATCTCTTATCACTAGATTAGTGACCTTTTAATCTACCACTATCCTCATGAATGGCTTGAAATCTACTACCATTATTGCGAATGGTCTTATTCGATGGTTTGATCTCTATTAAGCACACAAAAATCTTCTAATCTTGATCCAATCATGAAGAAAAACAAACTAGGTAACTAAAACTTACAGAATGTGGAAATTAGATGAATAACCCCGCAAGATGATTCTAACCCCCTATTCGGTAAAACATCTTATTTCCTAGCCAACCACTAACAAAACATAACCAAAGTGAGTGTCAATTGTGTTAAAAAGACAGCATATTCATGTCTCGTCAAAAGTTATGCCTTTATACCCTTGAACATAATGATTTGTTGATTCCCTGGATCACAACCACACAATTTCCATGACTTGTGGACTCCACAAATGATGATCATACACAATTTAAATGATTTAATAATAATGTTACCATAATCTCACAGTCCTAATAGATAGGAATAACTATATATAAGACCTAAGGCGGCTACACCAGATATTACTCTATTCCAAATACAGTTCAAATAATTAATTGAAATCTTATGAATTTGATAGTTAAATTATTTTCCCAAATCAATTTAAGATAACTTATTAGAAGCTGTGATCTAACACAAACCACATTGTTGTAAATTGCTTGTTAATGAATTGGGCCTTAGTTCGGTGGTTAATCCACCCTCTCTATAACAGAGAGTTCCAAGTTTTCAATCACACCCTTAACTAGAATTTTGAATATTAGAGCAATTTCTTGTTAGGAATTATCCAGCGTTGTGGGACCGTGTTGGTGGTCCCCGCTGTGATTTTGCAACTTGCAGGTGGTCTATGGAGGTGCAATTGTGGTGGTTCCAGCTTTGGTGGTGGTGGTTCGCTGGTGGTGCAGCAGCTGCGTGTTTTTCCTAGGGTGTCCCCAGCTATTTAAATGGATGGAGTTTCAAGGCTTCACTATATTTCATCAGATTCAAATGACAATGTCTCATAAATTAGTCGTATCTGTAGTGTATGATATTTATATGTAATTTAGTTGTGTGTACGTTATCTTTTTTTAAAATGGTTGTTATATAACCAATTGAAGGTATTCACCGCATCAATAACTATCATTCTAATCAACATGATGAGACATTTGGCTAAGGATTAGCTAGTTGTTCTTTATTATAAAAAAAAGTGTTTTTATAACCTTACCTACTTTACATAAGTGTCAATATGAACTGTTGTTAATTGAAAGTGCAAATATTGTCCTAGATAGTTGATTCAAGTACAATTTTACCCATTCCAGCATTTTAGGTTGGTTTTGATTAAAAAGACAATTTTACCCCTCTGGGAAAAAATAAACAAGATAGAAATTACAATTATGACCCCAAAACCTATTCTTCTTTCTTCTTTTCATCCTTTTCTTCTCTTTTGCTTGCCACCGGACTCAGCGCCACTGAACTGGCTGCAGTACGCATTGAGGGTTTTGATGTGGTTTTGAAGTATTGATGTTGCTCGTCTTCAGAACATCTTGATTACAAATCTATGATATATTTTTCTCAGTTGGACATTTTGACGAACACGTTGGTGTGTTAATTAAAAGTTCAGCAGTTATGAGACTTCAGATAAACCATCCAGTAATTCTTTCGCATATATCAGGGGAAACATACAGGTTACGCACAACTGCGGTGGAAGGCGGGTGGGAAAAATCACGGGTGACCAATGTTAATGAGATCAAGCGTAGAGCTAGAATGGGAAATGAGCATGGTGTTCTTGTTCTTTTTATCCTCTTGAAAATGGGTTGTCAGTGAAGTCAATGGTTCCGGTCACGATGGTAAGGCGGGTTAGGGTTTTACGGAGGTGAGGGTGGAGTTGTGGGTAGCGACGGGATTGAGTTTCACGGTGGTGGGGATGGGGTGAGGGTGTTGGTGGCGGAGCTAGGGGTGGTGGCAGGGTTGGGCGGAGGAGGAGGTGGTGGTGACGGCAGGGCAGGGTTGAGGGTGATGGCTGGATTGGTTTCATGACGACGGGGCTGGGAGTGTGGTGGCAGGGCTGGTCGCAGGGGGAGGTAGTGGCGGCAGCTACCTGGTGGAGGTGTTGGTCTTAAGGGCAAATTTGTCCTAACATTTATAGGTTTTAGATCAAAGGGTATTTGATTTAATCATTTTATGTGCAGTCAACATTGAAAATGGTGTCTGAAAATTATATTGGCATTTTCATCAACTAGTTTGGGTTATTCTTTGACTAAAAATAATCTGAGGTAAATTACAAATACAATATAACTAACCGTATGCCCTCATATGGACCTCGAATTGAAGGTTTCCCAATAAAATCCGCCTCCCAATAAATAATATACCCACTCTTAGGCCGACGACGCATTTTCTTTCACTCCGCCATTTCCTTATCTTCGTCGTTTAGCTCACTGTTTCACACACATACGCAAGACTCTTCCTCCAAACTCACTGTTTGATTCGGTCGGTTCATATACACACATACGCATACAGACACACGAATAGACAGCGGCCGGCCTAGTTCGGTATATATTGAAGATACAGAAAAGTCTGCGGTTAATCTTCACGGCCTAGTTTAGCGGCATGGCGGCGGCGTATTTGGATGCGGCGGCGGTGGTGAGTGAAGTGAGAGGGAGCTTCGGGAGTGGGAAAACGAGAAGCGTGGAGTGGAGAAGGTCGCAGTTGAAATCGCTGTTG
>JAULKM010078171.1:0-11689 GCA_032355605.1 Rubia tinctorum
GCAGCTTCAAGTTTAAAAGTCGATGAAGGAAAACCATGGCATCGAATTCAAAGGATGACGACGACGAACTCTATGGTCTCAATTTAAAAGGCAACACCATCGAGTTTAAAGGACTACGTCAGAGAACCACCGTGGTGGAAAATTTCAAGGGATGTCATCAGAAGACAGCAGCGGCAAGGAGGTAACGGCCACGGGACTCCGGCGGGAGACCGCTGGGAGCTTTAAGGAGGTTACGACCGCGAGCAGGGAAAGCGCAAGGACAAAAAACCTTAGCGCATAGATCTTATGCGCCAGTAACGAAATGAAATAGTAGCCAGTCAGCGTGGAGTTCCCGCACTGAATATTCTTCCATGTTGGGGCGCGTGGATCTCACGGAATTAACATAAAGGGTCTCCTACCGATGGCACCGGACGGGGAGTGTCTTTTGATCGACCCTGGTGTCAATGGTGTAACGTCTTGAGTTATGTTGCTTCTTCTTGCTGTAAATTACACGATGAATGGTTCCAATTGCAGAGTAAGTGGTATAAGAAATTTGGTCACTCTACCCTGATGTGTCTTTATTTGGTCTCTCGAGCTTCTTCTCCTATATCTCTACCGCATTCTCCTCCGCTTGCTGGCTGAATAGCTGATTCTGGTGCCACCAACCACATGAATTCTTCTCAATCTGCTCTTGATCGCATGACTCCTTATTCTTGTAACAATCGTGTCATTGTTGGTAATGGTTGTTGACGTGGTGATCCCGACTAAGAAAAGTAACAGTTGTTTACCATAAAACGCCTTCTCCTGCAAAATAGATCCAGGAACTAATTATGAGGAAATACTCTGACGATCAAGTAAGTACTTTCCTTCAAAGGACTGGAATTTCTCAGTTTAGTCTCACTTACCTGAGCCAGTGTGGCTCTCATTGTATTTATAAGCGTCTGTGGTCGTGTCTCCGTTTTACTCGAGTCTGAGGTCGTGGGTTGCATTGTGTTTCAGTCGTGGTCACCATAATATCAGTTTGTGGTCAGTTTTTGTCGTAATTCCATCTTTCACGGTTCATGGCAGAGTTCTCTCAAACATGGTTTCGCCTTTATCGGTTCATGGCTGACATGAACTTTTGGGCTGAATCATTGTATATTTCATCTTTATTTATTTATGGTCGAACATTGGGCTGAGCCAAAATGTCAACTTCCTCTTCTTATGGGCCAGGTATACACCATAAGCTCCCCTGGCCATGAAGACTAGTAAACACGAATCGATGACTTTTTTTGTAAAATTCATGCAAACTGTTGTTTCGCTAACTTCTGAAGTTGTAATAACATGTTCGCCATTGATGTAACTAAGATTGTCTTTGCGAAGTGTTACTTGATTCTTGGCTACTAAGGCAATTTTGGCTTGGTTTCTGATTTTGAATTTGAATATTCTCGATATCCGTTGCATTTGTAACCAACTTAGTCGTTTGAGATTTTATTTCATTGAAGTGAGATTTCCTCCTCTGCATTCTCTTTATCGTTCCAAAATCTCCTCTCCTGCCGTTATATCTTCCCCCTTTATAACTACTTTGATTTTGGTGAGTTAATTCTGTCAATATTCAGTGTAATATAGCTTCCCACATACCGCCAACTTCTCGTATTTCTAAAAAGGTAAGTTAGTTTTGACAGACATTCATCATTACTTGTCTGATTTTACTTATCTTGGCTTTTTTACTTTCTTAAATTAAATTCCTTAACACCTTTTGGATTCCTCATCTTATTCCTGCCTTCTTTATCGTTCCAGCTTCTCATCGTACATCAACTCGTAAGTTTCCTTGATCTTAATCTCCTCCTTTTATTAGACAACTCTTATAATTGTTAAGTTGTGCGACGTCTTCATTATAGTAACTTTGTTTCTCAATCTAGATTCTTCTGACTACTTTCCTTTTTTTCTTTTTCTACTATCCTGTGTTTTTCTCTTCTTTGCGCGTATTCTGTGTTTCTTTACCTGATTTTTTTAGCAGAATATACCTTTTTGCATTTTGTAACTCCGATTGATAGATTTTTCATCTGAATTTTAGGAATTATGTTTGCCTTAATATCTATCCCTAATGTTGTGAACCTTCCGTAAAAGATGTTCTGTTTCACTAGGCATTGTCCTTTGCGTGTTCGTTTGATTTGTTTTGTATGCTGGATTGCATATATGGATTTAGCTAAGCATCCCGTTGAGAGGACATTTTTCTCTGATGAAAAAAATGAGGAGCCTAAAGCTCCGCCTATCCAAACCCACAACGACACTGCAACTGCTGTCTCACGGGAGAACAATGCCAAAGGAAATTCTCAGGTAATAACTACTGAGGTTATAGCTAATGAAGGTGGAGATTTAGCTATTGATAGTTCACAAAGAAGAAGGAAGAAGGATAAAACTGGAGGATCCTCAAGTTCCTTGGAGCCCCCTAAGAAAAGGGGTGTATTAGATATTCTCATCCCAAACTTCCACTGCGAAGCCATAACCTAATGGCAGAGGGAAGTATTATTAGTACTCTATTTAAAATTTTGCTCCATGAGACAATAGTCGTGGTATGTTTCTTAAGCATTTTAAAATTATGTTTCTTTTGATTCAGTGTTTCTCTACTACGATGTCTAACTATCATGTTTGTTTGTGTATTTTTTATCATCACATTGGTGAAAGTCTTCAACTTCATTCTCTTTTGGCATGTGAGTGTAACCAAACATCTCTAAAAGCTAGACATACTGTTGCGGGAGCTCGGTCTCCATGGAACCAGCCCCATCTTCATCTTTAGCATCATCATCTCGCATCTCTAAACCTCGCTAAGCACATGCAACCAATGCATGTCATCTAGTTCCTTAAAAAGGAGAGGTAGTGGTTATTATCTATATTCTTTTGGGCATACCCCTCATCCAACACCTGCTTAGCTTCATCCTTGCCGCATTCTATAGTGCTATAATCTGATAAACCCGCAATATCCAAAGTGAGATTCTGTGCGTGCATACTTTTCCATAAATGCCACCACGCCGGATCCACGATCTTACGTACATCTCAAGTTTCACAACCAACTCAGCATTCACTCTATATTTTTCATCACCCATTTTTCTTGAAGTTCCCACTTTTTTCTCCAACTTATTACACCTCTCCTTGAAGACTTCAACCCCTCCCTCGCAGCTTAACCAATTTCACATTTACATCCTACATCACCTCAGCATATCTAGTGACACCCCATACTATAGTCGCCATAATATTTCCAAACTACGAACATAAAACTCATTTAAAAAATAAATAAATAAGCCTTTAACTACGTAATAAGTTCAATAAAAAAATATACATATGACCTTTGCCTTAGCCAACATTGCAACAGGTTCTTTCAAGTACGCAGTAGTCAAACAATTTGGAAGAACCGCCACGACAGCCCCACTAGTTTTCTCATCCTTGATTCCCATGGGAAAAGAGGACCTAGAACCAGATTCCACTCTAACATTCTGTGAGTCAACAAGTGCTTCACTGGAACCTCTCTCAACCATCTGTTTCTTCTAGAACCGGCGATCTAAGGGAGCTTTGGTATGCCTCTCCTTATTTCTCCTCTTATTGTTCATAGGCCCCGAAGAAACAATCTTCAACAAAGTCATCCCTACACCAAAACACGAAAGAATTAACCCAATGAACCTAAATTTTAGAAATGTAATAAAACACAAACAAAATGATGCTAGTAATAACAACCTTGCCTTCCCTTAGGATGGCTTATTTTAACTGTATGTGGGTATAGTTCCCTCAGAAGAGAACTTTTTTCAGTTAGTTTCCTTTACTTACTAAATTGTGGTTCAAATAGAACAGTAGAGTTCCATAAATCCATAGGTCTACCTTCCATGTCCTTAATTAAATAATACCTACCCCTCCGAGGCCCATAGTTACTAGGGAAACCTTTCAAAAGGTGACTCTTAGACATGGTAGGATAAAATATGAATAACCCCTCTTTACCAGTATTTGCAATTTATGGAACCAGATAAAATCCCCAACCTTTAACTCTCTATTAGCACTTTTTCACACCTCTACAAAATCGGAAATAAGGGCAATGCATCTCGCACGTTTTTGTGCAAGAGAGACACCACGAGTACCCAATATAATCCTAACAAAATCTAGGATAGATACGGTCAAACCATACAAAAGTTGATCTTCATTAACGCCAAAAAGGTCGGGAGGAGGGATCCAGACTATCTCACCATAAACAGACAATTTAACTTCTATATCACCCAAAGAAGAATGAAATTTCATTTATCTTGCTAATGATTTACTATAAGTAATACTATCTTGTTCTTGGATACTTTGACTAAGCCTCTCTTCTGTCACACCTTCTTCCCCAATATCCACTCTTTCATCACGGGCTGCCTCACCGTTACCCACTTTAGACCAGGTTAGAGAGAAAGATGATTCGTAATGTACATCAACCATATCAGGAATTAAGGAAAGGAAAATAGGAAATACCTTCTAACTATGGGGGATGAATCCGCTCAAACTCCAAGAAAGTGAAACAACTTGATGTACGTTCAACAAATCCCCCTAGTAACTTTTTTATACGCATGAGAAACTGTGCCTCCAAAAGTTCACCTTTCAAATACAAACAGATTACTTGAGTCATTTGAGAACAAGAGCCGTCAATCGTTAAATGAGCCCCGTAATGATTACTTAACATGTGATTAGCTAAACGTATCAATTTCCCCCGATTTATGGAATAGTGTATCTTGTTTCCCAATTGAAATGAAATAAACATAATAAAATTGTTTACATTTCATTTGCAAAGCCATGCACCAGTTTGTGTTAGCTCCATAAGATTTTATCAAAATCAAGCATACTACACTCCCGCTTAATTTCGTGGCTGGGGGCAGAGGCATATGGTATATACGTATTTCGTGCAATACAAGCTAACTACGACCAGTTCACTTCGAGCAAGGAAGCTAACCTAACCAAGTTCGCTCTTAAGCAATCACCTGCAGTACGAAGCACAGAAGCACCACTACCACAATGTGCCCCACTAAGTCAATGAAAAGTACCAAAAAACACAACACACTACTAACAGGTTTCCTTTATTTAACTTGGGCATTAAAGTTTCTCCCCAGGGATTCCCCCGGGGTTTTCCTTGTAAGTTCTTGCCAAGTGGAGCATGGATAGGTCTTACTATTTTTATCTATATGGAACGCACCCTTCGCATAAAAAACCAACACCTATCAGACAGTGTCGACAAGGTTTTTACGGCTTCACGTATGCCTGGTGATGTATAGAATTCCTTCCGAACACCATGATATCTTGAATTGGCCCAATACTCCATACTATCTCTATTAGACCTGTAGAATGAGATCCTAGGAAGTCCCTGTGTTCTACCTTCGATGCCTAAGTTAGTTTTTGAATAACATATGGTAATCTCTTGGAAAGAAGCAATTACTCATTCTAGTGTTTGAATCAATTATTTATGTAGGGTGTATTTAGCAATCCTTGCTGATCATGGGTCATGTTCATGGATCATGGCTTTAGTTGATTGGTTTTAGTGAGAGTCATTATTTCTTCTGGGTTTGTTAGCTTTTATAGTGTAAATGAGATGCTGATATTAGCGAGGTTCTCTTTTATTTTTGGCGGATAACACTGCTCTTTAGCAAGGTCCTCTTTATTCTCCAGTGAACATCCTTTTACTTGGTTCGCTAGACCAGGAATTCTATCTTTTCTTCGAGCTTTGCAAGACTAGGGGAGGTGAATACCATAAGCCCCCCTTGCCAAGCGGTTAATGCGTATGGAGCTGATGTAATGATATTTAGGAAACAGATGAACAGTAATTGTATCATAATATTGGGCGTATTTTTGAAGTAATAAGGCGCAGCAAAGTATGCACCGGCTGCTTAGGTACGAAAGTATAACTACACGTTTACCTCTTTTTTTGGGAGTTCTTTGTTAGTGTACCAGAAATATAGAGTGATTTTTAAATACATAAAGGTGGTTTAGTATTCTTACGCTAGATAATTTGAATTTACTAAAAATGTATTACTCTTGTTTATCTTCATGTGATCGTACTATTCCTCTTGTCGGGGGAGTCGTGATGAGGCCACCGCCTAATATCTTTAGAATATATCCATGTCAGTTGCAGTATGACTTGTTACTTCCTGTACCAGATTTTGTTATGAGTGTTTTGGAGGCTTATGGTGTTTCTCTCGCTAAAATTCATCCTCAGGGAATAGCCATACTAATTGGTTTTGAGCTTCTATATCATGAAATAGCTATTGATTTTAGTGTGTCATTGTTTAGTGCTTACTATAAATTATGTGAGATGGATGTTAGTGAGTCTATGGTATCCCTTAAGTAGGTTATTGAAAGTGTTTTTCCTGAAGATTATGGTGATTGGTAAAATAAGTTCATATATGTAAAATGTTTTAACCCAAAAGCAATGCCAGTATAGAATTAAAATGTTGACTTTGATCGAGGAAGGAAGTGGAAAGGAAGGCCATCTTTCCTAAGGTAAATGCAAGCTAACATCATAAAAGTTGGGCTCTCTACTGGTTCTGAAGGTATCATTTTGTTTCTTTTTATACATTGACACCTATTTTTATTTTATTGATATTTTATTTGCCATGCATCAGTAAGGTTTTGTGTCTTAACAAAATTCTTACTTCATGATCAAGATGCGGGTATATTTATTAAATGTCATGAAACCAGCAAGTTGAGGGAAGATCGTGAAAGCACTAAATGTAGGGTTCATGTGGAAGAGGAGTCTAAGAGGGGTTCATCAAAGTTTATTAAAAAACAAGACAGCGTAACTAAGGGTTGTAGTTGTATGACTGTGACTGGTGGTTCTGCTCGGCACATACATTGTTTTTCAAAATAATTGTTTGTGAATTTAAGTCCTACTTTATTTCCTTTATTTTAATGACGCTGGGTGAAGAATCGTTTACCAATAATGCTAAAAAAATTAGATTGTGTCAGCAAAGTGAAGAAATTGAAGAGGCAATTGAGGTTAATAGATTCCCCAAGAGCGTGTATTGAATAGGCTGCATGATATTTCCAAGGAGAAAGATGGGTTTATTATGACATTACAAGAGAAGATTAGGGGTCCAAAAGAGAGTTGTCCTGATAGTCCAGTCTATCCCTCTGAATTGGCTAATAAGCTTATTAGTACCAGGGATTTTCACAGTATATTCGGAGACATGTATGCTAATATGGCTGAGGTTGGACATTGTGGGGCTTTTCTCTGACTTAGTGAGAAAATTCCCAAGTTAGATGTCACTGGTTTGGGTGAGGTGTGTGTTCTTGATGAGGCGTTGGAAAGATCTAGGGTTATTGTTGATGGTAGATTTCTACAAATTCTAAGGGTTAGGGGTGATACCTTTTATCTTATTAGGGTACATGTGCACACTTTCAAGTTTAGTGGAGCTGAATGGATGCAATATAGATTGGGTTGGGGTTCTTTATAATCCACATAAGGTCAATGGTGCACTGTGGGATAAGATTGCAGGTGAACCTGTTAGAGCTGAGTCGTGGGGTGCTTATTTTGGTGATAAATCAGTCAAAGATGAAATCTCTAATTATAAGGTAGGGTAGATTGTTGTCTTAGATTTATTAAGATTTCTATGTAACCTCATTGAATTTATATCATTTTTCTTACTTGGGTTGATCCTTATATTTTTGTTTATGGTATATAGGTGGGGGAATCTTCTACAAAGGAAAATGCGAAAAGTGTTCATCCTAAAACATTGGCTTTATCTAATGCGTTACCTCGAATAGATCCTAAAAAATCTCATATGTGGGTGAATCCTATACTGAGCTAACTATTGAAAATACTCAATGTATGCAGGATTAGAATTGGGTGTATGGGGTTTCGTATATGGTAAAGTTTGAGAGCATTGGAATATCGGGTAAAGGTTTTGTTTTCCAATATTTTCTGGGCTATTTCAAGTTGGAAGCAACAGAAGGGACATATTTTTTTTTCATTTTTACATGAATACAATGCTCATCTATCTCATCAAGGGTTCCATATTCGGAGACTTAAGAAAGAGGTAACAACTGTTATGAGACGCGAGAATGAATGGCAAAGATGCTTATTGAAGAAATTTTGGGATAGTAACAAGTTAGAATATATGCTATCAATGCACACCGGTTATTTGAATGAGATCGCTAATTGGAATGGGAGGCTAGAGGTTGAATTACATCAATTAAAGAGTGAAGTACAAATGTGCAGGGTTCGTTATGATGAAGAACATTAATTATCGGCTCAACTTATGAAGAAGTATGAGAAGCTAGAGGGCTAACTGGATGTTAGAGAAGTTTGCTATGTCCATCTAAAGGGAAGATGTCAAGAATTGGAGGAAATACTGAGGAATTAGTAAGAAGTTAATGCTTAACTTTGTTATGACATTAATGAGTTTCTTGGTAAGAATCTCCTCGAGGGATGTTCAAAATACCGTGTTCGTTGTGTGGAACAAGAAGTGATTGACCTAAAATGAAATCTAGAGACATATGCCTATTCCGTATATCTTATGAGTATGCAGCTAGGGAGGTCAGAATGTGGTCTGATTGTTGACCATAAATGTTATTGTGTGAAATATATTCGTTGTATGGAGGCTGCTATTTCTACACAAGATGAAGTTTAACTACATATGCGGTGGAAACTAAAGGAAATCCTACATGCAGAGGGCGGGGTAGTGGTAGGGATGGATCACTAGTTACTGTATTTTTTTGTCATGTAATCCTTTGTGATCCAACTTTTAATGGTAATTATTGAATATATTATTGGTTATAATTTCATAATATGGTTTTGCTAATGGATATACTTTGGACATTATCAAATATTTTCATATTTTGGAGTATTTTGTGTGTTAGGTTTTTGTGTTAGCTATATAATATATCAGGGTTCGCTTATGTTGCAAGGACGCATAATTTCCATGCGTAAGCGAAGCCCCGATCTCTCTAGATAGTGAAGGTTCTGTGTTGAATCTGGTAAGACAAATATAATGTTTTCTTGTGCCACGTGCTGGTGATTTTTCAGGAGTATTTGAAGCCGTAGTATTCTATTTGTCTTTTGGAATGAATAAATAAGGTGGGATGTCTACTTATTTCAAGCGTATGTGAAGCAGCTGTATCTTGTTCCCCTTTATGTTGGTTTAATTCTTTGTTTGTCGAGCGAATCAGTAGGTGATTTTCCTACTTGTGTCACGTCCAACAGTTCAGAAAGTGTAGGGAATTGTATGGATTAGGATTTTGATCAAGGGATAATAATTTTATGTGGGCTTTGCCATTTCTTATTATCAGGATGATTTTTCATTTTTCAAGGTTGGGGTAGTGGGTAAGGTGTTTATAGGTAATCGCACAGTTCAAAATTTTTAGGTGCTTTAATGTTTGTTATTTATTTCTATTCTTATCTATGTCCTATATAGGATGGTTTATTCTTAATGGTATCTTCAACGTTTTTTGGTCCAAAACTAGTTTGGCTTGGTTTTGTGCTCTGTTCAGTAGTTGTATTAGTTCTTTGATTGTGTGAATGGTATAACGTGCTAAGGGTTAGCATGGTGTGAGACTCTGGTTGTGTTTTTTTGGGAAGGAGTTTCTACTGGTTTGGCAGTCGATTTGGGCTAATTCTATCATTTCTTTTGCTGGTGGCACAAATTGGGATAATATTCCTAATGTGATTTTCTGGGAAAGCTCATGTAGGCTGCAAGTGTTTATATTTTTGTTATCAACTAAATATTATGTGAATATTTATTGACTATTTTGATTTTGTACTGCATAGGATCGGTAATTGAGATCAGCAAACGACGGGATGGATGATGATGGTGAATCACCATCAATTCAGCCATCTTTCAATAGGTCATTGTAAACTGATGCGAGGAGAAACCTAACCTTGTTGTGGCTTGGCTTTAAGGGGGTGATAGGCTGTATGGCCAACAAACGCGCCCGGTATTCCGTAGATGTGGGTTTTTCTATGCCAGGACGGGGTGACGTATTGTTCAAGAATGATAATTGGCTAATAGCATACTTGCCTGGTTTAAGGTTAATGAACCTACATTTTGGGTGCACAACGAAGTACAAGACATGATCGTGAATAAGATAACAATCCAACACCTTACTTGGGGTTCACGATCAGTGTCTACATTTGTTAATGTTCCTACCTACCTTTGTAGGTTGGGTAACTCAGAGTTACGAAGCCAGTAATTTTCATTAGATTTCGCAGTATATTTTTATGTACTCTAAATAGATTAAAATGATTATCTCATTGTTGTAATTCCTTCAGTTTTTATTTTGGGTTCAAATCAAATGCATTTTCTTTGTCGGCGTTTACTGACCGGAGTATAAAGAATATTATCACATTTTATCAATATTTCTATGTATGCGAGGTACTTACTTGTATTACGAGTACCTATGAATGAGCGTACCTTAGTTGTGACGATGAAATGTTGTAACGTATTGATGCTGTGTGATTGAACCGGGTTCACTTCACCACTTTTGCCCAGTCCTGCCTGTTCGAGGCTTTCTAGTTTTTCCTTGTGTAGGTTTTCAAACTCGTACTATAGTATGCTATAATGACCTTGTGTCTTATTGTGGATGACTGTCGTCTGTTAACAATTCTTCTTCCAATTTTTGTTGCTTAAGGTCTACAAGTTGGGGAGGAGGAATCCCACAGAGACCTGTCGAACACATCAGTTGCTCGCTTTTTCAATGAGGGGGAAACCTTATGAATTATTATATGGTAGGTGCATGCATATGAATTATTTCCAATTTCTAGTTGAGGTTTAGGTGATAGGTTGATGTTTGCATTTTTTTTCTCTGCTGATGTTTTTAATTTTTTTTTGAGGTTTAATATAGGAATTGATGTTTGTAGTGTTTTTTTTCTTATGTTGATGTTTTTCATTTTTCGGATGATCTTTAGGTGTTAGTAGTTGATATTTGTAACTTTTGGGTGGATCTTTGTAGTTCTTTCTATTAAAAAAATGTTGATGTTTTATAATTTTCAGACTGAACAATTTATAGTTTTGAGGTATCGTAACTTTTTGGTTGATGTTGGTAGTTTTTTCCCCTCTAGTGATATTTTTTTTTTCATTTTTCGGGTGAGTTTTAGTTGATATTAGTCAATGTTTATAGTTTTTTTGGGATGATATTTTTAGCTTTTATTTTTCTCTCATGTTGAGATTTTTCATTTTCTAGGGGAGTTTTAAATGATAGGAGTTGATGTTTGTAGTTTTCGGTGGCATAGGTTGATTTTTTAGTTTTTTTTCTTATGTTGACGTTTTTTTATTTTCTTGGTGAATTTTAGTCGATAGGAATTGATGTTTTTAGTTTTTGATTGATATTAGTTGGTTTTTGTACTTTCTATTAAAAATTTGATAATGGAAGATTTGTTGATGTTTTTATGATTTTTTGTTGATGTTTTGTTAGTTGTAGTCGACGTTTTTTTCCCAACTTTGTGTCCATTTCATTTAATTTTAATGTATTTTTTACAGCTTTACTTATTTTTTAATATTTTTTTGCTCCAATTTTTTAGTTGATGTTCTGCTATTTTTTCTGATGCTTATAATTTTCATTTTGATGATTATATTAATTTTTTGCAATTTTAAAAAAAACAATTTTTTTCAGATTGAGGTTGGTGGGAAAATGATAGGAAAATTAGACAAAAGTGCCCCTGGAAAAATATTTGTGATAAGTCCATGTAAATTTATTAGATATAAGTCCCTGTAAAATTATTAGAGAT
>JAULKM010078191.1:0-11688 GCA_032355605.1 Rubia tinctorum
GACAAGTAGACCGGCGTGTTGGATTAACTTCCTTATCAAAATATATCGTTGCTCTATGCGCTTGTCTCATATAATCGCTTCTTGGCGCACAATGTGCATCTTAGACGGTTTTGCCCTATTGTAAGAGAGCACAATTCCAAATGCATATTTTTGTGTTTAAGATGACACCCACTCCCCTAGCACGACATGGGTGATCTAATTTACCCCGATCTGCAGTATGAATGTCAATTTTACCCATCGGAACAAAGTTTCCTTCTATTTGATTTTGTTTCAATTTAGCCTACATACGGCAGGTGATTGAAAATATGCACGAAGACAAATTAATGAGCCATTACAATGAATGAAATCAAAAATTAAATAATCAAGTGAAGTATACCACTCGTTCTGCAAGTTCAATTTTCGAAGGTTAAGTTAATCTACCATCCTTGTTTTGAAGGCTCCTTAGGAATAGATCACACCTATCGATCTCCTCCACACCAATCGGTGTCACCGATGATCTTGCCTCCTCCTCTGTCATTCCACCCTCAATTGCAAGTTGGAAATCCTCTCGATACATTCTTTTATAAATTTGAGGATTGTCAAACTATAGCGCCTCTTTTCTGAAGAGGATATTCATTCTTCTTGGCATTTAATCTCTTTCCTTCCCTCGTCCCATACGTTACGAATTGATAGAGAGGTGACCACTAAACATGTTCACGATAAATGCAAAAAAAAATTATAAAGAAAAGGACTAACGTTTTCTTCATTCTCAAAGGCTCTTCTCTTGTGTATCTCCCAACTTTCCGATTGAATGTGTGTATAGTGTAACCAAGGACGTTCTCCTTTCCTATTGGAGAATATGTAATCCCTAGACAACGTGTCATTGTACTCTCTCCAACTCTTCGACAACATTCTCATTGCTGTTTTATCAAAACCCCCACTTCCAAACCTTCTCGCCTTCCACTAGATCTTGCCTCCTGCCTATGTAGGCTTCACCGGAGAAGGCCGAGGGTTTTTTTAAGCATGTCAGTTTTATGTTTTAAATTTTGGTTGATTGGAGATTTTAAATTTCTTGTATTCTCTGTTAGTTTCTCAAATTAGAAAATGTTTTTGCTCAATTGACAATTTGAGTGTGAATCTCCGGTATTTTTTTTGTTTCAAGGAGGTTTCAAGCAATTTTTTTAGAACCTCATAAATAGGGTCCAAATCCGGAACTGAATACAGACCCTAATTAAAGGTTATTTTTCAACTGCCTTCAATCTTTGTACGAAAGGTCCCTTCTCTAGTATGTCACCATTTTCCCTCCACTAACACTTTCTCATTTTGCAGGATTATATTGGATCTTTTAGTTTTAGTCAAAAGTTAGGGTTAAAAGTGTATTCTACCCTATATATTAACGTATACAACAAGATATCACTCAATAATATTATTATTTATACACCAATTCAATTTTAATATTAAAGACTGAATAAATAGTTAACTTTTAGTTTAAAATTAAACAGACAGAGTACCTTTAATTTGGACATTGCACTTTTAGCTTAGACACGTAATAACTTTTATTTAAATGTGAAAGCACAAGAAATACAGTATAAAATATAATATCTAAGTTTCGAACTACGATGTTCAAGTTATTTAACTTTAAAATATAATTGTTGTTTCACAATTTATAAAAATAATTCATTTTCGTGACTAAGTTAACACAAAGTTTTATTTTATACAGTCTAAATTTTAATTAGGGATTATTGTGCAATGATACGAAGTTTCATTTGGCATGGAGGTTTTAAAAAAATTGCAGAAAAATATAGGAACCTACTGTGCATTTATAAAAATATTAAATAAATATTAAAATCTTTCAGATTTTTCATTTATTTTTGTGGCAGTCGTCTTCCTACTCTGTTCTCGAAAACCGCCACCAACCTCTCCGATGCTTCTGCAACCACTTAGCCACCGCGCCGTGATTCTTCTCTCTGTCACCAATTCTTCTTCCACCGCCGGAAACTGCTGTTAAATCGATTCGCTCTGTAGTGCAATCTCTTCACTTAATTCAATGGTGGCATCTGAGTTGAACTCTGTGGTGCCGGCGATTTCAGGCTCTGAATTTGATAAAATGGTGGCGATACCACATGAAGCTCGTCGACTACTTGAAAGCAGTTGACTGAGAGACCACTGGACGATGAGCGCAACGCCACTACTACCCCCCTTCACCGAGACCACCGTGATGAACTCTAAAGGTTGCTCCGACAACCGTTCTACTGAGACGGCGGTGAGTGTGTGTTTGTTGTGCATTTTATTGCTGTGTGTGATCGTTGCTCCGACGACCGGTCTTCTTGGTGTTGTCGGAGCCAAAATCTTACGTTCTGGTCTTATGTGTTTTATCGTTAAGATGGCGATGATGTGTGATGTTGTGTCCGGTGTGGGATGTTTGTGTGTGATTCTCTGTGTGATGTTTGTGGTTTTTTTATGATGATGATGTGTGATGCTCCGTGTGATGTTTTTCTATGGTGTAATGGTGATGTTTTATCATGTGGTGATGATGATTTAAGATGATGCGATGAAATTCATGTTTTTTATTTTGATAACGATGATGTTTTTATGATATATTTATTGAGGTTTAATTTTATGTTAAGTTATGAGTCTTTGATTCTGTGGTTAGTACTCTTGACTATGAGGTAAGTGGCATGAGTTCAGTGGTGTTTTTTTTAAAAGAATTTTAACTGTTGAGGTATTGTAACTTTTTAGTTGATGTTTGTAGTTTTTTCTCTCTCATGTTGATGTTTTTCACTATTTGAGTGAGATTTATTTGATATTAGTTGATGTTTTGTAGTTTTTTTTGTTGATATGAATTGATATTTGCAGTTTTTTTAATTTTCTTATCTTGATATTTTTCATTTTCCTGTCGAGGTTTTAGATCATAAGAGTTGATGTTTGTAGTGTTTTTTTTCTCGTGTCGATGTTTTTCATTTTCTGAACGAGGTTCAGGTGTTATGAGTTGATGTTTGTAGCTTTTGGGTGATATAGGTTGATATTTGTAGTTTTTTTTAAAATTCTCATGTTAATGTTTTTCATTTTCCGGTTGAGGTTTTGGTAATAGGAGTTGATGTTTGTAGTGTTATTTTTCTGATACTGATGTTTTTCATTTTTTTTAATGAGGTTAAGGTATAAAGAGTTGATGTTTGTAGCTTTTTGGTGATATGTGTTGATATTTGTTGTTTTTAAAAAAATTGTTGGTGTTTTATGATATTTTGAGTGAATAATTTATACTCTTTAGGTACCGTAATTTTTTTTGATGTTTTCTTCTTCTCATATTGATGTTTTTCATTTTCCGGGTGAGTTTTAGTTGATATGGGTCAATGTTTTTGTTTTAAAAAAAATTTGGGCTATATAGGTTGATATTTTTTTTAATTTTTTTCTCTCATATTGATATTTTTCATTTTCTGGGTGAGTTTTAGGTGATACGAGTTGATGTTCGTAGTTTTGGGTGAGATATGTTGATTTTTTGTAGTGATCTTTTTCTTATGTTGAATTTTTTCATTTTATGGGTGAAGTTTAGGTGATACGAATTGATGTTTTTAGTTTTTGATTGATATTAGTTGATTTTGTAGTTTCTATTAAAAATATGATAATTAAAGATTTGTTGATGTTTTAATGATATTTTAATGATTTTTGTTAATTGTAGTCGACGTTTTTTCAATTTTTTGTCAATTTTTATTTGATTTTTAATATATTTTTTGCTATTTTATTTGTTTTTAATATATTTTTGCTGCAATTTTTTAGTCAAGATTTTATGATTTTTCGTTGATGTTCTGCTATTTTTGCTGATGTTTATAATTTTCAGTTCGATGATCATATTAATTTTTTGCATTTTAAAAAATATTTTTCAATTTTTAAATTTTTTACAGGCTGTAGATGGCGGGAAAATGATGGAAAAAAATTGGACAAAAAAGCCCCAAAAAAATATTAGCGATAGGTCCCTGTAAAATTATTAGAGACAGGTCCCTGTAAAATTATTAGAGATAGGTCCCTAGAGCTAGAATATAGCTAAAATTGTATAAATGTCACTGCCTAAAGTTTAGGCTGCCTCATAGAAGACAGGCTCATTTTTTCATTAATATTAATATATTTTATTTTTAATTATTTAACATATTCACTTAAAAAAATATATTTATAAAAAAAATCAATTTTTTACTATTATTCATTATGGGCATTAATAAGAGAATAAATATAAACTATATTAGTTAGCTTATTTTCATTACATGTAAGAAATTTTAATTATATTTAAAATTTAAAATTATATAAATATAAATAAATACTCCCTCTGTTTTTCTATTTATGACACCATAAGTTTAGGTGATTGGATTTAGGTGAAGAAAATGAATGTGTGAAATTGAATATAGAAATTAAAAAGTAGAATGATTGGATGAAATTGAAAAAATCTTTCAAAAATGGAAAGAGTGCAAAATAAAAGAAAATATTCATTTATATTAAGCGTGCCATAAATAACAAAAGAGAGAGTATATGAAATTAAAATTTTAAAACATACAAATGTTTTCTAAATAACACAATTTTTAAATATTATTTTTACTGATTTTTAAAAATCTAAGATTAGTTTACAAAAATGATCCTCTAAATATTCATATAAATATTCATATAACTCGATAAATGTACTACTCGAATCATCTAAATATTCATATAAATGTTCAATAAAAATGATCACACTCAACAAACTATTATAATATAAGACAATAATTATATATATATATATATATATATTTAAAAATAATGTAAAATACAATTATAAAGTTTCATACTCTAGTTATGGATACTTGGTTTCAAGGATAATCCATGGTGGTGATACGCCGCAAATATACCATTGTTAATTGAATATATGTGGTTGCTGATGGAATAACGTTAGGATAAAAAATGTAGAAGGTTAAAAAAGTAACTGTTAAAGGTAAAACCCAGATGCAAAAGAAAAATGCTACTAATATTAGCATTTTCGTATTTGTTGGAAACGCTACGTGAAAAATCCAAGCACCCAAACACTTTTCTTCGTATTCATTGGAGGTTTGGCTGAGTGAAAATGCCAACAACCAAAAGCCAATCAAAACGCCAACCAAAACGCTAATACCAAACCGAGCCTATCTTTTCTTCGTATTCATTGGAGGTTTGGCTAAGTGAAAATGCCAACAACCAAAAGCCAACCAAAACGCCAACCAAAACGCTAGTACCAAACCGAGCCTATGTCGAGGGGGCATCTTCTTCAGCCATTGCTTTGATTTGTCACTCCTTATGAAACACGAGGATTCGAGTGCAAATATAATAAGCGAACTCATTGTAAGCGTTCCAGTTTCACATGCTACGCGTTACGGCTGAGAATTCAAGTGAAAAGTTGATAAGCGGCACTCGTTGTAATAATTTAAGTTTTGTATGCTACGCATTGCAGCTGATGATTTGAGTGAAAGGTTGATAAGTGGCATTCATTGTAATAATTACAGTTTCGTAGGATATGCACTACGGCTAATAATTTGAATGAAATGCTGATAAGCGGCACTCGTTGTAATAATTCCAGTTTCGTATGCTACGCACTGCGTCTGATGACTCAAATTATATACTGATAAGTTGCACTCTCCTTATGTTAGTTTCAATCTTGTATGCTTTGTGCTACAATTGATAAAGTATGCTGATAAGCTACTCAATTTACTCTGATTTTAATCTCATAAGCTAAGCGTTGTGATTGATGAAGTAGGCTGATAAGCTACTCGATATACACTAACTTTAGTCTCGCAAGCTATGCACTCTGATTGATGGCGTATGCTGATAAGATACTCAAGCCATATTAATTCTAATCTTGCATACTATGCACTGATTTAATGACGTGTTACATGTTGAACTTTTTATATTAATACCCATATTTTATATGCAATGCAATGTAAACAATAAAAGTAGGATATGTGATGTGTGCTATATTCAAGTTCACAACAAGTAGTTAAAGTAGTGAATAGGTTGTGGATTCAAGGATAGATAAGAGGCTCGGAAGTGGAAATAAATTTCCCCGAAGGCTTTGTCTTTTGTATTTTTTCCCTTTTTATTAGTTTGTTGCATGATTAGCATAGTTACTTAACCTTGCTGGTTATCTTTTCTTTACTTTCATAACTTAGGAAAAACCAACCAAAATCCCCATCTTTACTTGCTTTTATATAACTATATCTAGGCTTATATCCACCCTTATATGCATGAACTCTTAGGAAAACCCCTCTTCTTCGTGGATAACCCCGATTTGTCACTATCTACTTAATTGTATTTAGTATGCATTTAGGGCTTATCAATTGTATTTTTGAGAGGTACGACGATGACTTCCTAGGAAGTTTCCGGCTCCCGTCTCCCAACCATGGCCGGCTTCTTCCCCTTGTCACCTCGGAAAGTGGTTCCCTTTTCCGACATTTTTCTCTTTGGAGCCATCCTATTTACAACAAGAAAAAGTGGTAATGCAAGGATAACCCAAGGCATGCATTAAGATTTATTCAAAAATAACATTCCTTCCTAAATAGCCACATCATCTCAAATTATGTTATCATAACATTTCAAATCATGTTATCATGCTATTCAATCAAGAACCATTCTTTCTCAACAGTCAACCCATGAACAATAATATCATTCCATCAAGAATAACATGCAATCAAGAATCACCCCTCTTAAATCATCACAATCAATGAAGATCACATTATCAATGCACAAGGACAATACACTCACCCCCACACTTAGTGTAGCATAAGATCACTCAAATAACCCAAGAATTTCTCTCAAAGACAACTCAACACATTTCCAAGTAAAAAGCTCCTCATCAAATCACCATCATAATAATTAAAGTAAGTAAACATAGAGCTCAAAGGATTACCCAGAATTTGAAGCCAAGAGATGAAGAATCCACACAAGAAGAAGCAAAAATGCTAATTTTTGGGAAAAGTGGCTTAAAGTTTTGAAATATCCCAAGGAAGAGAGAGTGAGTGTTCTTGAGAAATTTTGATGAGATAAATGAATCCTATGGGTTAGGTGATGTACTATGAATCATTATTTTCAGCAAAGAATGAAAATCGAAAAAGGTACAATTGATATAAGGATGACATTTTTGAAATTAGAGAATGAGAGGGACAGAAGTACCGATCTATTTATGCATAATGGGGGGTGTTGATGTACTATATACACCAAACTTGGGGGAAAATAAAGATTTTGCTGAATTAATAAGCCAATAATTTCATGTTTTATCTAAATATTTGAATCTCAAAAATCTAATTTTTTGGCCCAAAAATCGCAGCAAATAAAGGCCGGTACCAGGCACCCCTCGTGCCATCCTCCTGGCACGGCCCATGCCAGAACTCAGCATGGACCGTTCCAAGAGGAACGTGCCATTCCAGAATCCAGCATGAGGCCCCCCTCGTGGCAATGGGCATGGGGTTACTTATTTAAATAGTGATTTTCCCATTTTCTCCCTTTTTCGAAGAAACTTTGTCACCAAACAACCCCTATATCCTTTCACTAAAAAAGAATATGATTCAAACTTAAATTCATCAATCAACAAGAGTTCCATCCCAAAAAACTTTTCACACTAAAACACGCCAAGAAAAAGGAAAGAAAGACCACGTATATTTATTGTCGTCATCACGACTTATTATTTTTTCATGCATTTTAATTGAAAGCACCTACCATTGGGTCTCCAGAGTCGCCATCGGTAACTCCACCCATGATGACATCCTTGTGAATAGGTCTCGACAGGAGTCATCCTTACCTTTAGCGCTTTATTTTCCAGGAAGAGTGAATATCCATTCCTAGCCCAAACTGAATCCTTGGCACTTTCCTTGGGTTTGGGAGGTGGTCGAGGGTGTTTTATGTCCTCACCACTTCTTGCAACCCGCTGCATGTTAGTGAGCATAGAAAAACAATCCAAGACAAAAAAAAATCATCACCAACATCATACAAGGCCATAGTCTCATCAACATGGTCATCAGAGTTAAAGTGCATGGGAATGCTTCTCTTATCACTCTCAAAAATCTCATTAAGCATTCTATCTTCCTCACTATCATCAAGAGTCATATTAAGGAAATCATCATTATCCGTTAAATAAGAGTTATCAAGTTGAACATCTTCTTCACACAAGGTTATGCCTTATACTTGTAAATATCAAAACCAACTCTATCCATGTCATTCTCTAAGTTTAGTGTTCCCGAGTGAACATCGATCTTAGTCCTTGATGTTTTAAGAAAAGGTCTCCCCAATAAAATTGAGGGTGCACCACCATCGTGTGTTGCACTAAGGACATAGAAGTCTGCCAAAAACACCAAATTGCCCACTCGGACCATCACATCCTTCACTAGTCCACGAGGACTAGCTTGAGAGTAATCAACCATTTGGACGACTACCCTAGTATCCTTATGTTTACCTATTTCTAGGTTATCATAAATGCACGAAGGAATGGCATTAATAGAAGCTCCTAGATCAATCATAGCATTTTTCACTAATTTACCACCTAAAGAAATGAGGATTGAAAACATGTCGGGGTCATCACATTTTGTAGGCAATTTCCTATTATTAAGAGTGGCGACTCCCCCTATTTTCACTTTACATATTTACTTAAGGGGTTTATTCCTCTTTCTTATACATGTGACTTTAAAAAAAATTACATATGAGGGAATATGTTCAATCAAGTCTAAGGTCGGGACACTAACCTCCACATTCTTGAAGATTTTTCGGATATGATCATCATTGGTTGTCACTTTCGGCCTTCCCCTAAGTACATTAGGGAAAGGCAGTGGGAAATTGACCCTTGCTTTAGGTGTTGGAAGCTCATTGACTGGTTCCTCCAAAACCAATTATTGCTCCAAGTTGGTTTTTTTGTTGTCCGCGACCAAGTCATCTTCTTGTAGGATTTCCTTCTTGGGCTCACACACCTTCTCAACTTTAAAGCGCTCACATTTCTCAAATTGACCTCTGGTTGGGAAGGAAGTTTGATGGACTCTTTGGCCTTAAGTCGGCTTACCGAGGTGGCAAGTTGTTAGACTTGAATCTCAAGATTCTTGATGCTCGAAAATGCCCTAGTCCTGAGATATTTAATCTCTAGCCTTGTACGCTCCGCAAAAATGTCTTGTTTCTTGGGTAATTGAGAGATTGCTTCAAGGATTTCCTCTTGGTCTAACTTGTAAAGTGAGGCGTTTTTGTTTAAAGGCACTTCTCCTATCGGATAAGGTTGAGGTGGGTGTTTGCGTAGAGATCTTCCTTTTCTTCTTCTTGGTTCCCACGGAACCCTTGTTGTTGCCCCCTAGAAAAATGTGGCCTATTTCCACCATCATGAACTTTTTCATCATGGAGGAAAGAGCTTGGACTTACTCCTTTAACTTCGGGAATTGAGATGGTTCATCCGCGGACTTCACCCTAGACCTTGTACTCAATTTTCTTGTTCCGTTTGCCATATCCTTGAAGAGTACCATTTATTCCCTTGGGCTCTTGTTAGAGATCGAACCATTTCAATCAGCGTTCACCATACGCATGTCATCACTGCATAATCCTTCGAAGAAATAGTAAACCAAGTCTCCCTCCTTGAATGGTTGATACAGACAACTAGCCAACAATCTCTTGAACCTTTCCCAATACTCGTAGAGGGACTCATTAAAAAACTGAGAGATGTTGGAAAGTTCTTCTTTAACCTCACAGACTTTGAAGGTGGGAAGTATTTCTCGAAAAATATATGCTTCATATCCATCCATGAGGTGATACAACTAGGCGGTAGATAGTATAACCAATATTTGGCTGAATCCCAAAGTGAGAAGGGAAACACCATTAGATTGTAGTTTTCCTCCGAAATACCCTCCGGCTTCGTGTTGGCACAAACTAGGTGGAACTCTGAAAGATACTTGTTCGGATCTTGTCCGACCAACCCAAGAAAAGTCGGAAAGCAATGGATCATGCCGCTCTTGAGTTGACATGTCACATTTGGTGGCAACAGTGGAAAAATGATGCAAAGCGACTGATTCTCCAAGTTTGGAGCCATTAACTCTCTCAAAGTGCAGTTGTCCTCCGTCATTTCTTCTTTCTCAACGACTACCGAAAATGGTTCTTGTGGAACTTCCGGCCTAAGTCTCCTCTTCCTTCCTCGCCTACTACCTGTGTAATTCATTGGACTATGTAAAACTCCCAAGTTCTTAGCACGGGTATGTACCATAAATTGGGAATAAAACAATAGCCAACTAAAATCAACACTAGCAAAAGGGGTTAGAAGTAACCGAAAATAAATAAGAAAGCTCAACAACAAAAACCAATCAAAAAACAAAAACAAAAACAACACTACTTACTCCACTAACATGTTATGTAAGTTAACTACTAGACCGTTAAACTAACATCCCAAGTAGCGGTGCCAAAATTTGACCCGCGCTTCCCAAGTATTGTTAAACAACAGAGGATGACGGTTAGGGGTCAAAGATGAAATTTATATGTTGCTCCCATTCCTACTACTATACTACCAAGAATGGTATTTAGTGGAAAGTATCAGGTTCATCCACAGAGAGGTTAGAAACCTAGTAATCCACCAAAAATAACCGTGGTTGGGTCGTCAATCTAACCACGTGTAAGGAATAAATAGTGATGTCAAAATACTCATTTGGGGAGGGGGGTTAACTATCAAATACAAGCATGCAATCAATGGAATAAACTTTATAAACAAACACTCGGGGAATATTTGCGTAGCATGGTCAATGTCATTTCGATAATCGATTTCATAAAATACAAGAATTGAACCCTATTCTAGTGTCTGTATCACGTAGTTCGGACAATGGACAAAACTTCCCCTTATATGTCACATAGAGGTGCGCGTATAAAATCTTCCATCAGCTTTGCCTCCGCAATTAGGGGAGTGCAACAATGGCTGTGGCTTATTGCGCATGTCTGATTCTCCCCTGTGCGATTAAGTCCCAGGAGGAGCACCACGAATGATCTACCCCCAGGCCTACAAAGGCAAAGGAAATAGCTGTCTTATCGATGGCTCTAGGATTAACAAAATAATCCTAGTTTTCTACCTACTCTATCTCTACCCGCAACCCTTCGGACCTCTTTGGTCGGCTAACTAGATGCATGGTTGATCGTGACAATTAATTATATGTTCATATTATACGATGATTTTGGGATATTTTATACTCATTTTGGTAGGCTTTTATGTTTTGGATACTCTATTTTACCTTGAAATTCTATTACTAGAGTTAAGAGTGACTTTATCGCTTTTGTCACTTGTAAAAATGATTATGTGAGACGAGGTAATTGTTGAAGATTTGAAGACCTTGAAGACTCCATTTTGAAGACCCGAAGAAAGGAAGAGGAGAAAACTACATTAAGAACAAAGAGAAGAAGTCATGGAGGGCAGAGTACTCTGGCTGTCGCGAGTCACGACGCCTGTGTCATGAGTCGCGACGGTCGTCAGCCCAGACTTACTTTTTGGACTTTTTTTTTACTATAAATACTCATTACTTTTCTCCGTCTTCCACATATTTTATCTCCCAATTATGAACCTTAAAACCATACTCTTTCCATCTTTTCCATCTTAGTTTCTTATTGAATTCATGTTTGATTTTCTTTTGTTAATTAGTATGTGTTATAGTAGCTAAACATAACCTTGGGAGCAATTGATTAAGGCTTCCAAGCCCATGTCTTGAGATCTATATGTAAGCTATT
>JAULKM010078212.1:0-11687 GCA_032355605.1 Rubia tinctorum
AATAATTATCCTATTTATTATGCATCAATCACATATTGTGGAGAACTTATCAACACCTTTCGAGTGAAGATATTTCTTGCCTCTCCTCGATTATAGTTAGAGTGGGCGATCGGCACCACAAAATAACCCTTACCCCCGGGTCACCTTAGACGACCGACGTCATAGACTTCCCCGAGAATAGCAATACACATGGAGAAAAAATATAACTAACACAATATCCTACAAGCGAGAAATATTGGGATAGCACAAATATATCAACTAATAATGACTACGAGGATCGGCCTTCATGCTAATCGTTATTAGTGAGCCACAATGATAATTAGTCAAACTCATTCAAATTCATCTCAAATCTAATAAATTTCATCAATACAAAATCATAATTATTTGTCACAGCCAATTATAACCTAACATTAACTCACAATAATCATATCGACAAAAAGTCAAAGTCTCTCGGGTTTGACCAAAAACCTAGCAAATATTTAACTCAAAATCATCAACTAATTGATCATCCTAGTCTAAAACATGCATTAACTACACAAGAAAGCACAAAATATACTTGATAATCAAAGCACAAAAGAGGGGAAATCAAATCTCACAAATTCATACTAGAAATGCTTACCAATTGCTCCCAAGAGCGTACTTAGCCTAGATTAGCTAAACTCATAACAAAAGCATAAAAATCCATGGTAAACATTGGATAAATGATGAAAAGATGAAGGAGCAAATGTAAACTAGGGTTTTGAAGGTAGAATTTTCGTTCTTCAAGTGGGGGAGAAAAGGAGAGTATTTATAGGCTAAGAATTAAAAGAGAGAGAAAACTGGCTGCTGAGACACTTGACACAATCAGTGTCATTTTTGACACAGTCGGTGTCAAAATGACATGGTCAGTGTCAAGTGTTCTTTCCATCTTCTACCAATTTTCAGAATAATTGGTCTTCTCTTCTAACTTCCGTCGCTACGGGTGAACCGTTGATCCGTTTTGAGAGTTCTTGTAGTCAATTTTATAGTGCTCAAGAAGACGAATCCAATGGTACCACCCTCAGAGGTTGGTTATTCTATGAATTTTCCCATAACTCGGTTCAAAATTCTATATCACATTCATCCGCTTTTTTGTCTTCCTTTTCCGACCCTTTTATCTTCTACAACATTTTAACTCGTGGCCTTGAATCTTCTACCATCCTTGCAAATGGCTTTCAATAAAATACTCCAAAGTGCTTACGATCAATGTACAAATTAATCTTACAAAAAGGAATCTAGATGCTCGTAAGGACCAAAAAATCCATTAGACCCAAACTAGGTTACAAAATGAAGGATTTAGATATGAAAACCGAAAACGGTTATCTAAACCCGTTATGATGTAAACCTACCTATATCTAGAAATATTCCCACAAAAAATATAACAAAAGAGATATTAAATGCTTCGAAAAATATATGCATTTGACGTCTCATCAAGGAGCCTACACAAGAGCTCCCTACCACAGAGGCGAAGGTCAATCATCTGCCACCGTTCCTTAGTTCTTTGAGGGGAAGGCCAAAGATGGCATCCAACAAAGATCATATCCGCCAAGTCTTCAATATGGTCATGGTTAGTATTCCACTTCTAGATGTAATAGAATAAATCCCCTCGTATGCTAATTATTTTTTAAATGATTGCACTAAGAGAAGGACTATTCCTATTAGAAAAATATGAAAATTGAAAATAGGAGGAGTCACCCCTTTAGCCCATAGAAATATTCCTATTGTGATGATCCCGACATGTTTTCAATTCCTATTTATCTTGGTGGTAGGTAGATTAAGGATGCTATGATTGACCTAGGAGCTTCGATTAATGTTATCCACTATAGCCTTTTTGAGACTCTTGATATAGGTGAACTTAGGGACACTAGGGAGATAGTCCAACTAGTTGATCATTCCCAAGCAATCCTTAGGGGGATAGTTAGGGATGTTATGGTTAGATTGGGAAATCTTGTGTTCTGGTGGACTTTTATATCCTTGTTGTGATGAACTACGGAGGTGAACCCCTAATTATATTGGGGTGACCATTTCTTAAAACATCAAGGACTAAAATAGATATCCACTTGGGAACATTTATCCTAGAGGATGAAATTAATAAGGTCGGGTTTGACATTTATAAATCTAAGCATGAATCCTCTACTTCTTCTCTTTCATGCAATGGTATAAGCTTATGTGATGGATTTGACCAATTTGATTAATCTTGTATGAGTGATGATGGTGAGAGTCTTGATATGATTGATGAGGGAAAGCGTGCTTTGAGCTTTGATTTTGACGATAATTTTGATGACACTTTTGCCTTGCGTAATTTTAGTGATGATTGTTCTATTGCGGATTGTTTTTCAATGGACATTAACATGCAGTGTTTGGTGGAGAATGGTAAGGAATTGAAACTTCCTGGACCACCTCCTTAACCAATGGAAAAGACTAAGGAGTTGGCACTAGTTAAGGATGAACATGAACTCCCTGATGTCGACAAGGAGCGCGAAGATAAGGATGACGCTTTGTGGAGACCCCTCCACAAATACTTCATCGTGGGTGGAGTCACGGATGGCGACTCCGGAGACCCAATGGTAGGTTTTTTCTAAATTGAATGCATGAAAATAAGTCACGAGGATGACGGTAAAAAATGGTGTTTTGATGTTTTTAGTAGTTAATTATTGACATGATTTTGTTTATATTTCAAAGGATTTTGTTGAGAATTCTAATTGTTATTGAATCTAAGATCGAGTCTTGAGGTTGTGCTTAGGATAAAATAGGATTGGGTAAAAAGTGCTAGAAAAATGAATGTGCAGGGAGCACGGGCCGTGTAAGGCTCATGTAGGAAGAACTAGCACGAGATGTTCACATGGAACGGCCATGCCAGACCTCGTCCTAGCTAGAAAATACTGGAGTCATGCAAAATTGCAAAATTTCGGCAAAATTGAAACTTTTCCAAAACAAGCATTTTTGCCCTATTAATTTCGTAGCTTTCTTCTTCCCCAAATTGGTTAGTGCCCATGGTACTAAACCAAGCATTGACACCTTCTCTGAAAATGAATTTGTTAAAATTTAACTCTAAAATTTTTCATTTTTTCCAAACCATTACTATCTTTTTTTGTCTTTCTCCTAAACAACCCACTTGTGGAACATCATTGATTCTATGAATCCGCATTCAGAGTACCTTCTCCCATCAATATAGATAAATTAACTCACTCCAATTACTTCAAAAACATCCACCCTCATTTCACAATAGGAGAAATTTGAATTTGGCCATTTTCTCTCAAGAGAGAACAATCTTTGCTTTTTCTCATGTGATCTTCATCTCCTAGCCTCCAAGTACGAATAACTCTTTGAACTTTCTGTTTACTTGATTTCATTGGCATTATTGTCTTAGATGGGGGGAGCTTGAAAATTCAAAAATCGTTAATGTTTTATGGGAGCATGTGGGTTATATGCATGATGTTAGATTGAACTAAGTGTGGGGGAAGTTTATGATCCTTGAGTTGAGATGTTATGATTTTATATATGTTGGGTGTTTAGGAAGAATACTTCTTTCTAAGTGATCTTTGTGCACAAGTTGTGTATTTTTTCCATTACCGTTTCTCTTGCGTTGTGCTAGAATGGGTCCTGAAAGGAGTAGGAAGGAGAAAGGAATAACTTCCCGAGGTGATAAAGGGAAGGGTTTTTCTATGTTGAGAGACAAGAGATGAAAACTCCCATACCTCTTACTCCCCCATTGTTGATGAATTCCGAGGATTGACTAATATCACTTGGGGTGCAGCCTAAAAATGGAAGTATGTCAATGAGCCAAGGAGGACAAAACTTTATGGTGCTTCCGCAATCCGAGGGCACGACAATCATTCATGACACTGAATTAGAGGATCTCTTCATAGCTCCCAATATGAGGTTCGAGAAGGCTTTACACAACACTATATCGGCGCCAGATGTGGACATCGAAGAAGAAGATGGTGAGAACCCACCTAGAGTGCAACCTACCTGAACCAACCTACAGGTGGACTTCTTCGATCAATTTTGCACATTTGAAGAACAACTCATGAAAAAATATATCGATTGTAAGTTGTGTATAGTTAACTCTTGAATTATAGCATATCTTTAGATAACCCTGGACTTGTTACTAGCTACTTTCACTACAAGAAAAATGACCTATTACTTTGCCCCTTTTAACTCGAATTTTTTATTAAATAAAATAATCAAATTAAAAAGTTCTTTTACCTCCGTTATTTTAAAAAATGAAGTAAAAAATTTATTTACTTCGGTTAAATAAAACTGAGGTAAAAAATACTTCTTTTACCTTGGTTTTAAAAAATTCAAGGTAAAAATTCTAGAACGAACGATGTCGCACACATTTCTCGCTTACCGATGCCAACTGTTTTTGTGATCGACATCGCATGTTCCTCTTGCATACATGAATGAACGACGTTGCATGCATTTCTCGCTTACCGACGTCGGATGTTTTTGTGACCGACGTCGGATGTTTTTGTGACCGACGTCGTACATCCCTCTTGCAGACAAGAAATGACCGACGTCGAACGCAATTCTCGCTTACCGACGCCGGTTGTTTTTGTGTTCGACGTGGCACATTCTTATCGCAAACATAAATAACCGATGTCACACTCTTTCCTCGCTTACTGACGTCGGTTATTTTTGGGGCTGACATCGCACGCCCTTCTCGCAGATATGAATGACCAACATCGCATGCGTTTCTCTCTTACCGACTTTAGTTGTTTTTGTGACCTACGACGCACGTCCCTCTCGCAGTTATGAGTCATATTCCTACTTAGGCTCATTTTATAAAATAGAATAATTTAGGTCTTCCACATTTTCAAATAATTTATATGCAATGTAAAAATAATATTCAATGTTATTAATGGAAAATAAACTTATACATTCGAAAATTCACAATTACCCTTTTATTTTATTGTTAATATTATTATTTTATTTATTAGTATATGATTAACTAGATAACACATGTGCGATGCACGATTTAAACTAAGTGAATATATATAAAATATAATTTATTTTTAAACTAAATAAAATGTAAATTTGTAATTTTTTTATGCTACTTCATTTCTTTTGAATTATTAAAATATTTTAAACTATAATTTTAACTATGACTTTATATTTGTATTTTAAAATAAAATGAATTAAACGTAGAGTTCGAGTAATATATGATCAAAGTTGAGTATCAATAAATCAACTTTATTTTTTCTCTGAATAAAATTTTATTTACTACTTATTCACAATTATATAAATTAACTAATAAACGGTCAAGATTTATTTGACTTTCCATACATAAACATAAAATAAAATGGTTTGACTTTAACTAATCAAAGGTCAACCCTTATTTGTTCTTTCATACGTAAACACTAATGAAATGGTTATAACTTAACTAATCAACGGTCAATCCTTCCTTGCCTTTCCATGCATAAACACCAATGAAAATGTTTGACCTTGAGGAACAACGATCAACGCTTACTTGACATTTCGTACATAAACACTAATGAAATGGTTATAACTTAACTAATCAATGGTCAACCCTTACTTGACTATCCATATATACATAAACACTAATGAAAAGGTTTGACCTTGAGGAATAAACCAACCCTTACTTGACATTCCATATATAATCACTAATGAAATGGTTATAACTTAACTCATCAACGGTCAACCATTACTTAACATTTCATACATAAACACTAATGAAATGGTTATAACTTAACTAATCAATGATCAACCCTTACTTAACTTTCAATACATAAACACTATGAAAATGTTTAAAATTGAGGAATCAACGATCAACCCTTACTTGACATTACATACATAAACACTAATGAAATGGTTAGAACTTAACTAATCACGGTCAACCTTACTTGACATTCCATACATAAACACTAATGAAATAGTTATAATTTAACTAATCAGCGGTCAACCCTTACTTGACATTCCATACATAAAAACTAATGAAATAGTTAGAATTTAATTAATGAACGGTCAACACTTACTTGACTTTCCACATATAATCATTAATAACTAAGGGTTTACCTTAGCTAGTCAATGTTCAACCCCTACTTGACTCTCCATAAATAAACACTATTGAAAACAAACTAATGGTCAACCCTTAATTACTTGACTTTCCATACATAAACACTAATGAAATGGTTAGAGCTTAACTAAAGAAATTGTTAATGGTTAACTAATCAACGGTCAACCCTTACTTGACTTTACATAAATAAACACTAATAACTAAGGTTTGACCTTATTTAATCAATGGTCAACCATTATTTGACTTTACATACATAAACACTATTGAAAAATTTTGACCTTAACTAATTAACGGTCATCCCTTACATAAATTTCCATATATGAACACTAGTAGAATGATTTGATTTTAAGTAATCAACGGTTAACCATATAAAAAATAAATACACAAAGTTAGCGAAAAGAAATTTTGTTCTCTATTTCTAAATTTTCTATTTTAAAATAATTAATTTTTCTTGTTTATAAATTCTATTTCATAAATATTTAATTTAGATTGACAAGATGAATTTTAAAAATAGATTAGATTAATTAATTAAGCTGATGAACATAATTAATGAATCTATCCTATTATGAAAACTAATGAAAAAATTAGATTAAAGGCTTAGTTTATATTTAGCCCAATATATTTAGCCCAATCACTAAACCCAAACCCAAACTCTATAAATAATCAAACCTAATAGACTTTGACCCAAACCCTAGTACTCTTCCTCTCTTACATTTCACCACCGGCGCCTCTACTTACATAACCCTCCACCTCCTCTTATGTTCCATCGTCGGCATCAGTGGCGGAGGAACAGGGGACCTGTAGGGGGCTCCAAACATCAAACTATAACACCATAAAAGTGCAAACATCAAATTTTATAACCTAAACCTCACACAGAATATTAAAAACATCAACACGAGATTTTTTTTAAATATATAAATATCAATCCATATCATCCAAATAAAACTACAAAATATCAACTCATATCAACTAAACCTTACCCAAACAATGGAAAAAACAAAATTAGAGGAAAAAAACTATAAACATTAATAAAAATGCTATATTGTTCCTAGTGGATTTCAAACCCATGCCACTAACCTCAAGACCCGGAGTACTAACCCCACCAAAAAACCATAGCTAAACATTCTCTCAGGGAAATAAAAACAAACCTCAACATGTTTTTGGAAAAAATAAAACAACATACATCACATAAACATCATCACATAAAACCATAACATCATCACATAGAAACTTAACATCATCACACATCATCTCAAACTTCATCATCACATGCAACAAGAATACTAAAAGAAACAGAATTTTACCTTTGAGAGTGGAAGATGATGGAAAGTCGAGCGTCGAAAAAGGAAGGTCGCGCCTGATTCAGCAAAAGTTTTCAAGAAGCATCTCCACGCGTGTGATAGCACGCCGACAAAGTAGAGCCGTGAGTGAAGTTTACATGCTGAAGTCCTCTTCTCTAACAAAGCGCGTGAATTTCATGTGCTGCGGAGCGGCCGTCGACTTGAGCTCTCCGTCAAACTAAATCTCACGGGTTTCAGTCTTGTTCTTCGACTCGAGTAGCGCCGCCAGAGACACGCCGTGCGACGTCGGAGACACGCTGTAAATAGGAGACACACTGTGTGACGCCGGAGACAACACTTGAGAATCGCCAAGAATCGAACAACGTCGGAGAATCATCACGAATTGTAGAGGTGCACCCGCGAGCTAGGGCACAACACGGCGGAGAGGTCGACGAGCTCGCCGGAGTCAAAGTCGAAGCTGAAAATTGACAATTTATGATCGGAAACTGGATCTAAGTGCGTGTCTATGTGAGAATCAATGAGCAGAGATGAATTCGTGGCGGACCAGCAAATTCCGATCGAAGCGAGAGCGGTTGCGCTGCGGTTTCCGAGAAACGGAGGTGGTTGTGCGGCGAGGAAGACAAACGTAAAATGAAAAACTCTGAAACCTTTTAATATTTATATTTATATATAGATAATTGCAAAATAGGTCCCTAATTTTATTAGCATATTTTTTTAAAAACCCCACCCCAAATTAAATTTAAAGTGATTGCATAATAAGTCATGCCTAAAATTTAGGTCAGTTAAAACAAGTATTTGTAAAAATATTAACTGAAAATTAATTTAGCTACGTTGTACTTTTAGTTGGAGGCTTAAATTAGAAGGTAGCTCTTCCTTCCATAATACACATTCTGACATTCATCCTTTTTACCCAAACTGCTTTTTGTTTGACAGAAAGTCATTGGGAGAAGCAGGAAGGTGTGTTTGGAACAAGTCACTTTGTGACATCAACGCATAATTTAGGGCATCATCAGCATTACCTTATTTTGGCCTTTGGCCTAACTTATAAAAATAATAATGAATAAATAAGTTTGATAGTAAGAGAAATAAAGTATTGGCAGCTCATCATTAATCCATGATCATGAGGGGAAATTTGATGCACTCATACGCCACAAATATCTCGCTGAATAAATACCCTCCTTCAACGTAATTTAAATATCCTTCCGTACCAGCAAAAATGATACTTTCTTCACACCATTTTGAATTACACAATTTAAATTTTAACAATAGTACTCCTCCGTCTCAGTTAGACTTGCAATCTTACTTTTTGCACATCTTTCAAGAGGCACATTTGATCGTTAATCTGTTTATCTATGTGTAATAACGATAAATAAAAATTTGATATTTAAAAACTATTTATTACGATGAATTGAACAATATCATATACGATAATATTATTTTTATATACATATTCAAATATGTAATTAAATTTTGATAGGGAATAGTGTTCAAAAAGCAAGAGTGGAAGTTTATATGGGATAGAGGGGTGCAGAGGGTGTATGAATGCTTATATATCAATTCAATTTTAAGGTAAAAAATTAGCAAGTTCTGACTAAATGAATAATTAAATTACAACTTGAAATGGGACAAATGGAGTATACTTTCATTTTTCGTCCGTACCAATAAAAATGACATACTTTGAAAACTGCCCAAAATAGCAAAGAATTTGTTGCTAAATTCTTACGATGTATTTTTAACTTTAACAACTTTTAGACTGAGTTTACAACTTTTGTTTAAAATATCTCTAATTTTTTACAATTATTTTTTATCACATCAACTTATATAAAAACGTGATTTAAACGCTAATGCGTCATTTTTTGGGATAGAGGTAGTATATTCTTCTCAATGAATATCTGCTTATAAACATGAATTTCATGCACTAGTACAAATCGGTCCTTGGATTCAATATTCGGAAATATACGACTTCAGTTTTGATCTAACGACTTCAGTTTTGATCTACTGACTTCAACTGCCTAATTTTCAATACTCAAAAACACATTCCAACGCGCTATCCATCGTTTTATGCAATTCTATTTTTGTTGTCTGTTTAGATATTGTATTTCCCGTAATGCTTTGTATTATTGAGTGGTGAAAACATATAGAAGATTACATAGTAGACTTTGAATACAACAAGAACTCTAATACCACTCTTCTATATGACTTAGTCTAACACCCCCCCCCCCCCTCAAGTGAAGCGTCGGATGCTCAGAGACGCAAAACTTGAATCTAAAGAACTCAAACAAAGGACGGGAAAGACACTTTGTGAAGATATCTGCAACCTGAAGTGTAGTGGGAAGATGAGCGACACGAAACTTGCCAGCTGAAACGAGCTCACGAACAAAGTGATAGTCAATATCAATGTGCTTGACACACTTATGAGCAACCAGATTCTGTGCTAAGAAAATGGCACTGTTGTTATCACACAACAACAGTGGGGGCCCGGAGAGAGAAAATCGAAGATCACGGAGCAAATGGGACAGCTAAACAACCTCTGAAGAAGTATTCGCCAAAGCTCGATATTCCGACTCTGTGCCCGATCGAGAAACAGTAGGCTGCTTCTTGGCGCTCCAGGACACAAGATTACCGCCAAGAAAAATAACATATCCGTAAGTAGAATGACGAGTCTCGATGAAACGAGCCCAATCAGCATCCGAATAACTCAGCACCTCAGGGGAACTAGCAGCACAGAAGGTGAGACCAAAGTGAATAGTACCGCGAACATAGCGAAGAATCCGAGTAACCGTGGAAAAATGATCATCCCGAGGGTCCTGGAGAAACTGACTGATGAAGTTAACCGCAAAAGCAAGATCTGGGCGAGTAATGGTTAAGTACTGCAAAGCACCAACCAACAAGCAATACAGTGCCGGGTTCGAAAACCGAGGACTAGTGCTGTTGAGAAGCTAGGAGTTCGGCAAAAATGGAGTGGCAACAGGAGAAACATCCGACATCCCAGCACGACTCAAAATGTCACGAGCATACTTTTCCTGTCGAAGAAGAAGACCAGAGGCAATGAGCATAACTTCAAGACCAAGGAAAAAGTGAAGAGCCCTCAGGTCCTTTATGGCAAACTCCTGGTCAGTGCGAGAGATAAAATGTTGAAGCAGAGATGAGTCATTGTCGGTGAGGATAATATCATTGACGTATACAAGAAGATCGAGTAGTAATGTCCCTCGAGCAAGAATAAACAAGGAAGTGTCAGTAGTACTGCACCGAAAACCAAGTCGAACTAGGTAACTGCTGAATCGCTGGAACCATGCCTGAGGGGCTTGCTTGAGACCATAGATGGCCTTACTTAAGCAACAAACATGATCTGGTCGAAGGGGATCCTTGTAACCTACCGGTTGAGCCATATACACCGGAGCATCAAGGATACCATTTAGAAAGACATTCTTAACATCTAGCTGGTGGAGCGGCCAAGAGCGCATTGTAACAATGGCAAGAATTGTGCGACCGTTGAGGCCTTGACCACAGGACTGAAGGTGTGATCAAAATCAAACCCTGGAATCTAAGAGAACCCCTGAGCAATCAGACAAGCTTTATAATGATCAATACTTCCATCAGGATGATACTTGAGGCGATACACCCACTTGGAGCCAACAATGTTGACATCTGACTGCGCGCGGAACTAGCTCCCAGGTATGCTGACTACGAAGAGCAGCCTTTTTGTCATCCATGGCTGCCACCCAAGAAGGATCACGAAGAGCAGAACGATAGTCTGTCGGTTCCGTTTGGGCTAGTAAGGCAGCATGAAAACCATGTGCTGCAAGATCCGAGTAATTCCACCGTGGAATAGCCCCTGTAGTAGATCGAGTCACCATCCGATGAGTCTGTAAAGAGGATGAGGAAAAGGAACCAGCTGAAGAGGACAAGTGTGGTGAGTCAGGAGGAGTGGGCTGGAGAGAAATGACCGGAGATAATGCTGGAACTGTAGAGGGGACCACTGGAGAATCAGAACTCGAGGTACAAGTCTGATAGGGAGAGGACCGAACAGGAGATGGAGGAGGTGACTTTGGTAATGAAGCCGGCTCTGGATCAATGAAAGCAGAGACATCTAAAGCCAAGAAAGGCGAACCAGCTGCCGAGTTAAGGAACTTGGAACCACCATCACTCTGAAACACCTTAATCTTGGCCGAAAATTGGTTTTCAACCAAAGGCTCGAATTGAAGATAAATATCAACAAAATCCGACTTGTGAAGAAGCAGATACAGCCAGGTGAAACGAGAAAAGTCATCAACAAATAGAGCATAATAAGCAAAGCCAAAATCAGATAAAACTGGGGAAGGTCCCCA
>JAULKM010078223.1:0-11687 GCA_032355605.1 Rubia tinctorum
GAGAATGATTTACTCATTTGGAAACCGGAGATCAGTGGATCTTTTACTGTTAAATCTGCATATATGACTCTTAGAAACATGAATAATGTACTCACAATATTAACAAAATTATGGAATTCAATAATTCCAAACAAAATCTCAATTTTTGTTTGGAAATTATTGAATAACTCCCTACCTTTTGATAATAATGTTATGAGAATGGGTTTTCATTTGCCTTCTAAATGTGTACTTTGTAATAACCTGGATACTCTTAATCATTTTTTTTCTTCAATGAATGTCATGTTTTAATACAAATGGAGTAAGTTTCATTTAATTATGAGATTACCAACTAGATCATTTCACTCCATTTCTACATGAACTTAACTGTTTCTTCTAGGCTTAGACTCTCTGTCCTAACTAACCTGTCAATGATAATTATATGGGAGCTATGGAAGGCTAGAAATCGCTGGATCAAAGAGAATAGGAGCTTCACAGTTGAGGTTATCTGGGCTAGAGTTAGGGAATTATCACTAACTCTGTACTTTGTTCATAATCATCTTCAATTCATAGCTTCTGATAATATAATGTGTTTGCATGGTATCACCCCATCTTTGTTCAAGAAAAAAGGGCTAAATAGCAACCATATCTTGGCAAAAACCTGAACAAGGGTTGAAGGTTAACTGTGATGCTGCCTATGATAGTGCATCTGCTGGTCTGGGAATAGTTTCAAGAGATGTTTTTGGTGCTGTAATATATGCTATCTCCAGACCAGTCGATCATTTGGTATTATCACCTCTTCACGCGGAGTTGTTGGCTATTTATGCAGGCATGAGTTGGTTTGGTGATTTGAGGTGCTCAGCAACTTTCAAATCAGATTCAAAACGAGTTGTGGATATCATCAATGGAACCTCCAAACCACCGTGGGAGTTGATCCAATTGATAAGAAAAATTAAATCAATCCAGCATGGTAAGCCTTTTAGAATTTCACACATCTACAGAGAGGCCAATCAACCAGCGGATCACTTAGCAAAGATGGCAAAGAAATTGAAGCGGGCTACGGATTTTCGATAAATCATAACATCTCAATGCTTCCAGTTCATGATAAGAAAAAATCTTCTATTTCCTTACTTTAGAAAGATTTCACTTCCTTCCTGATTTAGATAGAGATTCCAGGTGATCTAGTATGGATCTCATTGATGCTTGGATTGTAGAAGCACAAACTGTCTGACCATTCTAATTCTAACATAGGGGTGGAGGAATTTTGAAATGGAAACACAGTTAATATCTTTTATAATCATAATATAACACAAGCTATTATCTTGTAAAACTCTTGATGGTCAAAATTATTGTCCTTTTGTTAATTCCAGTGGGGATTTCGTTGGTTTGGGGGATCCATTAAATAACCCTCCTCATGCATATGAGGTTTAAAATAAAAATAAATAAATTATATGACATTATTCGCTAGCCAACTTTATGACCACATATTTGAATAGATATATAAGTAATAATATTATCGTATGTAATATTGTTGAATTCTTTGTAATAAGTAATTTCTAGATATCAACATTTTAACTATCGTTGTTATACGTAGTTAAATATATTAATGGTCAAATATATTTTTTAATAATCGTGAAAAATATTCTGTGAAATTTGACGTGCAATGGAATGAGTATATACTTTCATAGCTCCTGAAGTTGGAGTTTCATGAAAGATAAATGTCCTCTCATTTGACAATAAAATGGCCACGCATTGACTTTGGGAAATCTTTAGGCGTCTCTAGCTCACGCTTCGATAACTGTCCAAGATACCGACCACATTTTCTGTTTTCTGAAGTATTTCTTTGCAGTTTGCGGTTTCCCTCATTTGTTCTTCAGACAACACCAAGCGCCAGTTGCGATCGATGGTCCTTGTTAAAATACAAATATATACATATTTCACAATGAAAGTGAAAAGATTAGTTTTCTGTTACTCCCACACTTCCATCTCAAATTGCACATTAATTATTTGATACTATTTTCTATCGAACTTTGACGAGATATTTGAATAGATATATAAGCAATAATATTATCGTATGTGATATTGTTGGATTCGTCATAACAAGTGGTTTCTTAAAAGTAACTTTTTGTTTGACTTTATTATACTTAGTTAAAAATAATAACGGTTAAACAAGTTTTTTGATGAGTGTCAAAAAAAATTTGTGCAATTTGACCTGGCACGGAAGGAGTATATGTTTTTTTTGATTTTTTCCATTATCAATTAGTTTTAACACTATATGTAAAGAATTAGATGAGACAACCTCACCCAAAATTATGATGAAATGAAAGTCTAATACTCTCTCTGTTCCAGTATAATATTCACAGAATTGTTTTCACGGTTTTCAAAAAACATGTTTGACCGTTAATATGTTTATCTACGTATAACAACGAAAAATAAAAAATTGATATTTTCAAACTATTTGTTACGAGGAATCCAACCATATCCAGTAGATAATAATATTGTTTATATATCTATTCTAATATGTGCTCAAAGTTGGACTGTGTTAACCGTCAAATAGCCCCAGCTTATGATGGGAGAGAGGGAGTATTAAAATAAGAAGAGATAGAGAGACTTCCATACCATTATTAGATTATATATAAGATAGTTCTAAATAAGAAAAGATAGAGAGACTTCCATACCATTATTAGATTATATTTAAGGTATTTCTTCTTTAATATATAAACCGCTCCTCCTCTCTGGCGCTAATTTCTTCGCTACAAGAAACATGATCTCTTACCAAGTATTCTATTAAGTATTAATGATGCATTAGGTTGCTTGTACACCGACCCTACTAAGTTGAGGCACGTTGATAATGATGGACACATGAAACTTTCCATCAAGAGAATTGGCCTGGGGTTACGGAGGTCACCCCGTTGTGCTCGGTTTCTATGGCTAAGAAATATTTTAATAGGCCGGGTTTGGGTTCAGGGCAGGTTTAGAGTTATGATCTGGGGGTATTGCCTTTCGAGGATTGAATAATGTATACGGGATTTTCCAAAATGTTCTTCCGTCGGGTGGCCATACATGCAAGCCTATAATTAGGAATCTTATGATATTTACTGTGTGATGGAGGGGGTAAAGTGCTTAACTCGTGATATACAATTCTGCGGTGTATGTTGAAGGCCACGACGGGTAAAAGGAAAGATCATCCATATGGTGCCTTGATCACGACGCTGATCAAGAAGTAGAGGGTTTTTCCTATCGGTGAACCATTGCATCTGGAGTACTATGATGGGGCTTGGTTTGACCACAAACATTTGGTCATGGACGAGAAATAGATATGTCCAACACACGGTTCCTGGTTCATCTGCTAGGGCAGCAAAGATAGGGAGGGACGCTGCTATGGGGAAGACAAATGCATCTCCATCTCGTGAGTAGTGAAAGAATTTCAATTTTAAGTACATTTAAAGAAATTTACTTAAATTAAGAATTTCATAACTTCTGGTTTTATTTTGTAATGGTTGAGTACCTTCAATAGGTATGTGTCGTGCTTTCGAAGCAAAATTAGTGCCGCTAATGCAGAGCTAGGAGCAGCCGAGGTGAGACACGACCAAGTCATCGAATCCACTGGCCTCAAAATTGAGTTTAGTGATGACGAGGTTATGCCAAACTTCAAGCCCAAATATTTGGATGATGATGGAAGAGAGGTTGAAGAAGAAGAGGATGGGGATGCAGAGCCTGGGAAGACCGACTCCGACATTGAAGTCATGATTGTGGAAGACCGTAGAGATGATCAGTAGATGATGTAAGGATGAGGTTTTTGATGGATTTCAACAATGTTATGGTTATTTGGGAAGTTTCTACAAGAACGTGATAAATGTTGTGATTTGGATAATTTTTTTCATTTTATTGGATGATCATGATTACAACTTTTGATTTAAGACGTTGACAATTTAAAACTCCTATTTTACATATTAATATAATAAATGACACAGCAACTGTTGACATTTGTGCAATCAGAATTGGTGTTCAAATGAGATGACCAATGTAACCGAAGAAATTCTGAATGAGAAATTCCCTCTGGGCTTTGTAATTTTAGGGCCCAATAAAGTTGAGATATCGGAACTATTTTCCGAAAGAGAAAACCATGAAGTCCGAAAATGGCCAGTTACAATCTCGAAACTGAAGTTATGACCTCTAACGTTATTCCTGGACCAAACCTAGTTTGTAAAACCCACCATTTTTAAAAGGATTTTTTGGTTTGTATCTATGAAAATTGGTTATGAGCTCGGAACTATGTCTTAGTAAAAAATGAAATGCCAAATTTACCAGTTACGAGCTCAGAACCCAGATTCGAAGCTCTGATGTCATTTCAGGACCCAACCTAGTCTGGAAAATGAACCCTCTTTTAAGGCTTTTTTGTATACTTCTATCATTACCGGTTACGAGCTTGGAATTATTTCTTAGTGAAAAATGAAAGTTCAAATTTACCCGATACGAGCTCAGAACTATGGTTCTGAACGCTGATGTTATTTCCGGACTAAAACTAATCCAACGACGCTTCACTTTTTTAGGAGTATTTTTTTGAAGGTCTGAATATTGGTTACGAATTTGGAACTAATAATAGGGCAGGTTTAATATTCACATCCGTATATAGTTACGAGTTAGGAAATTTAAATCAACTCTTTTGAAACACTCCACGATTGTGTTACGAACTCTGAACTAGTGCAACTATATAAAAAAAAACCCAGATCGAGATTTATTCTCAAATCCCTATATCTATATCTAGAGGTTGAACTCCATTCCTTCACAAAATTTCAAATTTTCATTAGCGAAGGAAACACAAGGGGGTGCCAATTTCAAATCCTAATGCACCGTTTCGCGGGCGTCGATCCAAATCGACGAGAGGAAGCCGACCAAGAAACCCAGGCTATGAAACAAGGTTTGTTTTTCATGAAGCCCAAACTAGGGTTAATGCTTTAAGAGATACCGGGAAAAATTGAGGGATAGTTATATTATAGATTTGAATGTGTACCATATCATAGGGTTAGCCGACCCCATTCTCAAATTTAATGGTCAACACATTCTTAATCTTCTAACTTTAAACGAATCCTCGTACTTTTATGAGGTATGCCAATTTGCAAGAGATGAATGGTTTCAGTAGTTATTTGACTAGGGTGAACGGGTATAGTGTTGAGATAAGTCTGTGGATTATCAAAAAAATCATTGACTGCCCCTATAAGGGTCCGAAAGATGTTTACCTCCTAGTGGAGGTTGGGCCTTTAGATGACGTTTATCATGGGGGAAATGACCACTTAATGATGAATATCCTAGCATTAACCCCACTGCGTGTAGTGTGAAATACTTTCAAAGCAGTCCTCATGATCTAGGTAGACTAGAATCCTTTAGTCTAAATAACCTCACTATTGACCAACACATTGTGTACGAGATAATAGCTCGGTCTATAGTGCCTACTCCCGGTCACGTCACTGAGCCCAATTACTCGACACTTATGATGTTCTACTGTGTGGTTGAGGGGGGAAATTTTATCCCGAGGCCACAAGCTTTAAGCACATGATGTGGGTATCATCCTCAAAGAAAGTAATCACGAATCTCCCTTACATCAACTTGATTACGTTGATTTTGCAAAGTGTGGACAAATTGGCTTTTCATGGTAAGGAAAAAGCATGTAAGTATTTTGACAAACACTACATTGTGAAGACAAAGTGGATATCATATGAGGACAAGTGGTGTCATCGAAAGCTTGATGCGGCTGAGCCTCAGAAGAGAGCAAAGGTTGAAGAAGGTACATTTATTGATTGAAACACACACACATGTGTGTGTATTTTAAGCTAAACATTTATTTTTTTATTAATTTTTTTTGGTATAATATAATTTCAGAGGATTTTGGCCCTAAATTTATCAAGAGCATGAAGAATTTCTAAAAATGGGTTCGCGATAAAGTGTGCCAACTAAGGGAGCGTATATGGAAGCTAGAAAAGAAGAAGCACGCATTTGAGAGAGCCTTTAAAGCTTCGAAGATGCCCTGCCTCAAACGATGCTCTTCCGTGTGATATATGTTAGGCCTTGATTAGGAGATTGCTGGAACTATGTTTTTTTAGTGGTTTTGATTGTACTAGACTAATTGAATTATTATGATTCTTAAATTCCTAGAATGTGAGACTTAATTTGGCACAAAGTCTATTGAAATTTATTGAAATTGCGTTTTGTTTAGATTTTTAAATATGTGAAGTCTATATAATGAATTACATTAGCCTAAAAGGGTCTATGGCTTAGACTTGCAAAATATCGAAGAAATAAGGGATTCAAGCATCGATGATCAGCTGTCCCGAAAGAATTCCGGACTCGGAACTAGCTCCCATCAATTGGTCATCTTTTAAAAAACACTAATATTTTCTACCACAATCATGTCCTAGATTTCTTCTTCTTTTAGGGAAACTTCTTCTTGACTTTTAGTTTCTTTTACCCATATTACTTTATCATGGTCCGACCATCCGAAATGTACACACAGGCTCGCCTCCTCTTCTTCAAGAATTATACCATCGTCAATTGAACCGATAAAAGCATTTGGCCAAAACTGTTAACATATCCAAAATCATTTTCACCATCAAAAGCCGTTTTACCCTCAATTGCAATCGCTCACCCAGGGTCCACCAGATCTTTTACATAAAACACTTGATGAGCTTGTTCCACCATCACGAATGGATCTTCTCTCCAATCCAACCAACTTTGATAAACTAAAATGAGTCCTAATTCCTCCATTCTTTACCCACTATTAACATCCACCTATTCACACTTAAATACGGGAACTCACATTGTCACTTAATCAAGCTCTCATATTTCAACTATGGTTCCAAAGTAACAAGTACGCACATCGATTGAATTGTTGTCGCCTGACCTAGCAACATGCAGTGCCTTTGAAACAAGTGAAAATCAACTGTTTTGGAAACACACCTACCATTCACTAATTTCATGGCAAGCATAAAACCGTTGATGTTGTAGCCTGCATATGAAAGGACCTTACTAAGAGATCTATGTTCTAGCCACTAAACCATTTCAGGATGCCTACCGGTTCCCACGTAGCTACAAAGCCTCGATGCAAATGTTCTAGTGTGTTTTTGCAGGACCCGAGCTTCATTGAATGTAGGATGTGTCCCGCGTATCTCATCCATGTGAATCTCTATATACGGAAAAATGTCATCGTGGTTCCAAAGTACCTAAAATTGGGCAGCAATCTGCACTAGAGATAAGCAGATTATCCTGTCGAACCCCTTGGATATCCAATTGCCCCTGATGTCTTGAACTCGGAAACCCTGCCAAAAAAACCTCATTCAAATAATCAATACAAAACTCTATTACCTCATCTTCCACATATCGTTCCACAATACTTGCATCAGTTCTATATCTGTTCTTCACAAAATGTTTGAAAATTTTCATAAACCATTAAAAAGGATACATCCATCTCAAAAATACAGAACCACATATCTTAATCAACCGAACCAAATGAATAATGAAATGGACCATAATGTCAAAGATGAGGGCAAAACGTACATCTCCATTCGGCAGAGTACTTCAACAATCATTGATTGTAACTGGTCAAGCTTTACAATGGTAATCCATTTGGAACAAATAGACTTGAAGAAAAGATAAAGCTTTGTAATGCACAATCTTACATGGGTAGACAGAGACGACCTTATCACAATGGAATTAAATTCGTGCATCAAATTGTTACGGTCATGTGATTTAAGGTCGACCAACTTTAATTCATTGACCGATACACATGAACTTATGTTTGATGAATAACCCTCTAGCACCTTCAGACCACTTAAAGACTCTCAAAATTATTTCTTCTCTACATTTGACATGGAGAAACGTGCAGGGGGAGATAACAAATATCACCATCTATAACAAGACCTAGACTCTCTTTAATACCCATCTCAACCATGTCAAGTATGGCCTTCAACCCATCTTTTGTTTTACCAAGGGTATTTAATAATATACCAACCGATGAATCACACACATTTTTCTCGATGTGCATTACATCAAGACAATGTCTAACATTCAAATCCTTCTAGTATGGGTGTTAGAAAAAAATAGAGCATTTCTTCTAACTTCCTTATGCTGAAGATTTCCGCTTCCTCTTCCAAAAATCATTTCCCTAAATCTTTCAAACCTGATCACCCGTTAGTGGTAACCACGGTGAACGTAACTCGATCTCCCCGTTGAACCACTTCTTTGCTGAACACCACAGGTGCCCCTGAGGAAGAAACAATTTGTACCTCAGGTAAACAGTTTTACATTCGTGCTTAAGTTGACAAATTCATGTTTCCCTTTCACACACGGGACACGCGTGGTTCTGTTTCATCCAATTTCCAGACAAATTTTCATAAGCACAAAAATAATTTATAGTGCAGAACAACACGACCTTCAACGTGAAATACTCTTATGCAAAACCATAATAAGTTCAGACTCCAACCTTGTAAAACATCACCAAATCATCGAAAAGAGAAGAAAGATAAACATCTATATCATTACCAGGTTTCTTGGGGCCCGAAATCATCATTGATAACAACACTTTGTTTCATTGGAAACCACGAGGGGATATTATATATCACCAACATTACAGGTCAGGGACTGTATGCGTGGCTCATATTACCAAATGGATTCATTCCATTAGTCGATAGGCCAAATCTCAAATTCCGAGGCTCCAATTTAAACTTAGGGTAAGGGACTTCAAGTTTCTTCCACTGCTTACTGTCTGACATATGACTGATCACATCATCCCTAGTTCAAATTCTATTGGCATGCCAATGCAATAACTTAGAATCCTTTTTGCAAGAAAACTACTTCTTCAAACATGGAATAACTGGAAGATACAATAAAACTTTATTAGGGGTCTTCTTCTTTGTAATGAAACCAACTTCCGCACCCACAACAATTTCTTCCCACTTCAACTTGTATCGAGACTCACCACATACATGGAAATTTTCTCTATTTGTGTCCTTCTTCCCTTTGTACAACATAAAATCATTCAGACAAGTATGATTTTTTTCCAATTCCAATCCCATTGGATAGAGAATCCTTTTTGCGACATACGATCTATCGGGAATAAGATTACCCTCTGGAACAAATTCCCTTAGCAATTCAAGTGTCCCAGTCATCCCTTTGTCTTTCCACCCATATTTGGCTTTCAAATTCATTATCCTCAATGTAGCACTCAAAACAAAATATTTGGACCCATTATAAAATGCCATCTTCTTGTTATTATGTAACGCTTCTAGGGCCTCGAGTTTACCCCTTCCTTACTTTTAAAATCTTCAAATCCACCGTCTCAATCTAAATCAACTCCTTCTTTACTTATTAACATCTTCACCAATATCCATAACAACCTTCCCGTGCCATATCCAATTAGTATAACTATTTTGAAAACCTCGCATTACACGATGTTCACACTTCATTCTCCCCACATATACATCATTATTAAAATCCATACATGGGCAATATGCCTGCACCACACTGTTCTTTTATGCGTGTTCGAAATCCAACACAACAAATGATTTTACCAAGGGAGTATAATTGGGTGAGTTTCTATGATCGCTATCGATGAGTTCAATTCTATCCATGAAATGTGCCTACATATGTACTTGAATGGAAGTGTGTAACACCCCAGAACTCCTACCAACTTGCTCAATGAAAGTATCGGGTCGGACCTAGGCGTGTTACTACGAATACAATGAAGTGGATTTCTTAGATACGAAAATGAGCTATACATTTTATGCAGAAGCGATTTTAGATTTCAAAACCTAACTTACTATTACAATGAAAGTCTTTTAATTGGTTTACACTATTTAAAAGTAAAAGTTCTAAATTGGTTTCTAGATTCAAAAGTCCATCCAGGATCCCATCCTAAATGAAGTAAAGGCACCACACATAAGCCCACTCACTCTATCTGCTCAGCTACACTTGTTGGGGGTTCATCAGATAAAGTACAAGTCGGTCATCCACATATAATATCACAATAATTAAATTCACAGAATATAACAATAAATGAGAAATAGATATACACATATAAATATCAACTAAAATGTAGGGGATATCATCGGATGCAATAAATATCATACACAATAATAAAAAATGCGGAAAAACTGGAAAAAGAGAGAGAAGATAATGGATAAAAAATATCTTCATGCATTGCAAAACTTTAGAAACTCGAATGGAAACAAAAACCCCGTAACCACCTTCAAAATTAACTAATTACTTATTCAAATATAATTTAAAAAATCAGAAAATAAGGTTGCAAAATGAAAATAAATAAATAAAACAAATATAAATTACAATAAACTTACCTCAGGAAGGAGAGTATCGCGCCTAGGCATGGTTTAGCCACCGAAAATATGCAAAAAAAGAGAATATGAAAAGAATAGAGAATACGAAGAGGAGACATACCATGAGAAGGAGAAAGAAACATGAGTTTTTATTTTATTTTATGAAAGCAACTAATATTATTAATATTTAGGAGACTATTTTACAAAGGAACCAGCTTGTATGCTGGTTGAAACAGAGTCTTTAGAGGCTTTCATTACTTGAAATACATCAGACTTATTAGGTAACTTAATTATACACTTAGCTAGCTATTCCTGACACGTAAACGGATTGACGACCCGATCGCGGCTGTGTTTAGTTGACTCTTAGATTCCTAACATCTCTGTGGACGACCCTGGTCTTACCACTATCTACCCTATAGGTAGCATAGTAATAGGAACAGGATCAACAATATAAATTCTTATCTTCTATACGTCCTCCTCTCAGTTTTAATTAGTGGATATCCCGTGATTGATTAGAAATGCCGGGAAGGGGCGGGTCAAACTTTGGCGCCGTTGCCGGGGATGTTAGTCTTAATTTCTAGTTTTAACTTGTATAGGTTGTTATTTGAGTAGCTAGTGTTGTTATTTTGTTTGTTTGTTATTTTTTTGGAATAGGTATTGCTTGTGTTCTTGGTTTGAATTGAGAATTTTTGCACTACGATTCCGAATTTTGTGTCTTTTCCTTGTTTTTCTTTTAGGTAAAAAATGTGGAGAAGAGAGGCTCAACGAGTGAGAATTTGTAGGATATGTCATTGCGACCACCCGACGGAATCTTGCTCTTGGATGAGCGAATATGAGAGAGAGGTAGGAGTTGATGGTTCTCAAGGCCGATGGGATCAAGAATGATACATTTACCATGATTCTCCCAATTCGAGGTTTAGTGGCAACTCAAATCCGTGGTATGAAAATGCATCAGGATACCAACACTTTTGGTTAGATAGCTGGCCTTCATCAACCTATACAATGCCCCAAGCCCAATCCCAATCCCAAATCGGATTACGAAGAAATTTTGCAAGCTATAGCTAATGTGACCAAGAGTAGTGGGTTACTCCAATCACAATTGCATAGAAAATTAGAATTTTGGGAACTCAAATCTTCTCAAGCATTGAGAAAGTTGACAGGCAAGTGAGTGCTTTGATTGAAAGGGTGAGCTAACTAGAAACCCAATATTCCGAAAATGAACCATCCCTACTTGAACTTGAGATTTTGGTAGATGAATCAAAAGGGGATGGGGAGTGGTTTGTTGAGAGTGAAGAAGTCGAGGAAGGGGTGATTATACTTAGTTCACCATATTACCTATTTTTCACCCCAACCTCCACCTATAGAACCACCTCCCATATTTTTGGA